>JAJPUD010001731.1:219790-261172 GCA_023553655.1 Myrmecobius fasciatus | reverse complement strand
GCGCAGCTCGGCGCTGCCCAGCGCGCCCGCGGCCCCCACGCGCCTCCTCCCCCACGCGGCCCGGAGCTCTGGAAGGAGCGCCCCGCCCGTGGCATCAGCCAGCCCCAGGGCAGGGGCCCGTGCCAGCCCTGCGCGTCCCTGGAGGGCCTGGGGCCGCCTGAAAGTCGCCGCCTGAGGCCCTTCCACTTCCAACGCTCTCCCCCAAACTCCACCTCCGGGGCTTACTCTCTGAGGCCAAATCACCTGGATTAACCCGAGCCTCAGTTTCCCTATCTGTAAAACGAGGACATGGGATTCCCGCGCTCTAAGGCCCTGCAAGTTCTGTGACCACCAGTGTCCCCAGTCTCTGCGCCCAGCCTGGGGCCCGCCGGCTGGCTGGCTCCCCAATTCAAGTGGGTTTTGTAACTGGCAGTGAGGGGGGGTAGAAGGAAGGGGGAGGGGAAGGCAAACGCGAGGCTATGCTGTCGGCCAACAGGGATCTCCCCCTGAAAAGCACCTCAGCTGGCGGGAAATCGGTCCCCAAGCTGGCACAGTTGAGAGCAACTAACCAAGTTTACTGCAAACAGAAGTACCCGCCCCCTCTCAGCAGCTGGCACCTTCAACAGCCGGGAAGCAAGGCTGATCTCGCCCTGAGAAACGCCCTGCAAGCTCGAATCCTCTGAGATGATGGCTGAACTGGGGGGAGGGGGGCTCACAAGAGGCCCCTGGGCCTCAGACGCCAGCTGAGCCCCTTTGGGGGAGGAACAAGGCACAGGAGTGAAAAGAGCCCTGGGTTCAAATCCGCCCTCGGTCCCTGACAGTTGGGCACAAGTAAATCACGCTCCCTTTTAAGTCTTTCGTCTTCTATAAAATGGGGATCCCAACGGCTTTTCTATAGTCTTTGCAGGTTTCTGCCGGGCTAGCCCTGAAACCGAGGCTTGAGGACATTTGTGACTTTCCGGGCAAGGCAGGACCTGGGATCTGACCAGGAAGGCGGACCCTGCCGCCTTCCCTATTTCAAAAAAATGGGATGACATGATAATTCCCACGACCTTTTTGTGGTGAACTATTAAGGGCTATGTAATAAGGGCAGTAGTAATGAGTGAGTAAGTACTCTTTCATTACATCCTCACAATATTCCCTGTGAAGTTGGGTACTTCAAGTATTTTTGTTCCCATTTTAAGGTAAGAAAACTGAGGCTGAAGGATTGGCCCTAGTCACAGAGCTAATGTCAGAAGCGGGATTCACACCTAGCTCTTCCCAGCATCCTCTCAAATGACTTTCCATCTAGTCTGAATACAATCTATTCTGTATGTATTTAGTTATTTAAGTGTCTTCTCCAGAAGAGTTAGCTCCTTGAGGGTAGAGACCCTGGCTTTGTCTTTCTTAATAGCCCCCAAATCTTAGCACCATAGGTGGTACATAAATGCTTAAGGCTTGTGGACTGAATAACTGACAAATGACTATCTCACTTTGGTAGGGGTGGATCAAGGAAGACCTGATGTGGACCTTGAAGAAAAGAAGAATTCCAGTAGACACAGAGGAGAAGAGATACACCATCAGAGAGCGCTTACTAGTCCTGGTTGGCTACAACATGGAGTATGTGAAGGCGAGAGGTATGATGGACACATCCCAGTATCATTGTGGAGGGGCTCAGAGACTAGGAAGTTAGCGTTTTCTCTCCTGGGCACTAGGGAGCCACTACAGGATTTTGAGCAGAGGAGTGATATGGCCGGTAAAAGGAAGACCATTTGGGCAGTTTGAATTGAAGGAGTGCCAAGTCTGGAGAGGAGAAGGGAGAGAAGAGATACAGGAAGATTCTTTAGGAAGCTACAGAAATGATTGAGGGATGCCCATTAACTGGGGAATGGCCAAACAAGTTGGGGTAGAGAAGTCAAAGAAATGGTTCAAGGGAAAATGACAAGAACTTGGTCTAGAACGGTAAAGAGGGGGAGGATCCCCAAGATGGCATGGGGGTGGAAAGAGAAAGCCAGACAGTTGCCCAGCTGTGAGCCCTGCCTGCCTCCCAGGGGAGCTAGGGAAAAGTGTTTGGGAAAGTGAGAACCCTGCTTGATTAGGAGATCATAGAGCTATGACTTCTGCCTGTGTGTCCATCACTTTACACCCAGTATCACGCATAAAAAAGGAAAGAATCAGCATTAACAACCTGAAAATCCTCAGTCTCCAGGCTCCTATTTAGAACATGGAGAAAATGCAGTTCTTAACATGATTGAAAAGGCTCTTTACAAATGAAAGTGTAAAATTAAAACTGGGCAGATAATCACCCCCAGTAGAAAGCTTTTTTCCCCCTGAAACACAATCTATAATAATAATAATAACAGTCGAGTAATTTAACTGCCCTCTAAAGACTGGTGGAAAAGAACTTCCCTGAAAAATTGAATCTATTTTCAGCTGTATACTACTCTGCTCATACTGTTCCTCTCCCTCTTTCTCCTCCTCCTTCCCTCTCTCTCCCACTTCCTACTCCCCTTTTTTCTCCCTCCCTCTGTTTCTCTCCCTTTTCCCCTCTTTCTTTCTTCTCCTTCTTTTTCTCTCTCTTCCCCCTCTCTTCTCCTTCTCTCTCTTTTCCCCCTCTCTTTCTCTCTCTCCCCCCTCTCCTTCTCCTCCTTTTTTCCTCTCTTCCCCCTCTTTTTCTCTTTTCCCCTTCTCTCTTTCTCTCTCTCTTACCTCCTCTTCCCCCTCCCTTTTTTCCTCCATCCCCCCTCTCTCTTTTTCCCCTCTCTCTCTTTCTCTCTCCCTTCCCTCCTCTATTTTCCCTCTTCCCTTCTCAATCCCTTTCCTTTCCTCAATCACTCCCATCCTCCCTCTCTCTTTTTAGATATTACACACCTACAGATTGGCTAAGTGTGCTACCTCAGAGGGAACAGCTCTCCCAAACTTCCCCCTTCCTCCAAGAACAGCTGAATTGCTGTTTCTACATAAAGTTGCCAAGTTCTAGGTCAAGAGCAAGAAAAAACAAGAAAGTTCGCCTTGACTAATCTCTGAGAAATGAGAAGCTAAAGGGAGCCAGTGAGAAGACAGCCTTTCCAGAAGCTAGATGCAAGTGACTGGGCACGGATGGCACATCTGTCTAGGAGGGGACCCCCTCCGATGCCATCTCCCTTTTTTCAAAATCTGAGTTTGAAAAGAATTTATCACTTTAAATGTGACATTGCTGTTGAGATGCATTAGCCATGTCCATGAATTCTCACAATGAAGTCTTGATTAATTTGGAAATATGTTTCATATGATTGCACACATATGAGCAATATCAAATTTCTTACTGTCTTAGGGAGGAGGAAAAGAGAGAAAAAATGAAATTCAAAATCTAATTTTAAAAAATCAGTGTTAAAAATTGTCTTTACATATAATTGAAAAAGTAACATTTAAAAAAACCAATGAAGGTCATGCTCCTCTGCCATTTCCCACCTGTATGACCAAGTCACCTCATCTTTCTTTGCCTCCATGTTCTCTTCTGTCAAATGAGGGGTTTCAGTCTAATGGCAAAGTTGAAAAAAAGGAAAATGCTCAATTCTGGGAGGGCTATGGAAAAATAGGTACATGAATGCTCTGTTGGTGGAGCTTACATTGGTCCAACTATTCTGGAGAACAATTTGGGACTGGGATCTCAAAGCTATTAAACTGTCTATACTCTTTTTTTTCCTTTTTGCTGAGGCAATTGGGGTTAAGTGACTTGCCCAAGATTACACAGCTAGGACGCTTAAGTGTCTGGGTCACATTTGAACTCCGGTCTTCCTAACTTCAGGGCTGGTCCTCTATCCACTGCGCCACCTAGCTGCCCCCTGTCTATGCTTTTAGTGATGCTGCTATTAGGTCTATATTCCCAAAGAGATTTCTTAAGTGACTTTTGAATCTAGATTTTCAAGACTCCAGGTCTATAATTACACCAAAATGTCATATGTGTGTGTGTTAGTTTTTTATTTTCAAAGCATATGCAAGGATAATTTTTCAACATTGACCCTTGCAAAACCTTGTGTTCCAATTTTCCTTTCCTTCCCCCCTCTCCCCTACATGGCAAGTAATCCAATATATGTTAAACACGGTGAAAATATATATAAATCCAATATAGATATAGATATTTATACAATTATCTTGCTGCAAAAGAAAAATCAAATCAAAAAGGGAAAAATGCGAAAGAAAATAAAATTCAAGCAAACAACAGAAAAAGTGAAAATGCTATGTTGTCATCAACACTCAGTTCCCACAGTCCTCTGGGTCCAGATGGCTCTCTGAATCACAAGATCATTGGAAGTGACCTGAATAATCTCATTGTTGAGAAGAGTCACATTCATCAGAATTGATCATCATATTGGCTAAAATGACAGGAAAAGTTAATGATGAATGTTGGAGGGGTTGTGGGAGGGCTGGGACACTGATGCATTGTTGGTGGAGCTGTGAACGGATACAGCCATTCTGGAGAACCATTTGGAGCTATGCTCAAAAAGTTATCAAACTGTGCATACCCTTTGACCCAGCAGCATTTCTATTGGGCTTATATCCCAAAGAAATCATAAAGGAAGGAAAAGGCCCCACATGTGCAAGAATGTTTGTGGCAGCCCTTTTTGTAGACATGGCTAGAAATTGGAAACTTAATGGATGCCCATCAATTGGAGAATGGCTGAATAAATTATGGTATATGAATATTATGGAATATTATTGTTCTGTAAGAAATGACCAGCAAGATGATTTCAGAGAGGCCTGGAGAGATTTACATGAACTGATGCTGAGTGAAATGAGCAGAACCAGGAGATCATTATACACGGCAACAACAGTACTATATGACAATTAATTCTGATGGACATGGCTCTCTTCAACAATGATATGTTTCAAACCACCTCCAATTGTTCACTGAAGAAAGCCATATACACCCAGAGAGAGGGATGTGAAATGTGGACCACAACATAACATTCTCATACTCCTCGATTGATGTTTGCTTACATTGTGTTTCCTTTATCTGATATATCGTTTGTGTAGATAAGATTTTTCTTGCACAACAATGATAAGTTTGGAAATATGTATACATATATTCGATTTGCCAATATTTTAACATAATTAACATGTAGTGGATATCCTGCCATCTAGGGGAGGGGTGGGGAGTTGGGGGGAAAAATTTGTAACGGAAAGCTATGTAAGGGTTATTGTTGAAGAATTACCCACACATATGTTATG
Organism: Myrmecobius fasciatus; assembly: GCA_023553655.1. Lineage (NCBI taxonomy): Eukaryota > Metazoa > Chordata > Mammalia > Dasyuromorphia > Myrmecobiidae > Myrmecobius > Myrmecobius fasciatus. The sequence continues at coordinate 256,003 of JAJPUD010001731.1, read as the reverse complement.
CAAATAAAATAAAATTAAAAAATAATAAAAATAATAATAATAATAATAATAAATAAAAAAAAAGAATTGATCATCATATAATCTTGCTGTTGCTGTGTACAATGTTTTCCTGATTCTACTCACTTCACTGAGCATCATTTCCTGTAAGTCTCTCCAGGCCTCTCTGAAATCATCCTGCTGGTCGTTTCTTACAGAGCAATAATATTCCATAACATTCATATACCATAACTTATTCAGCCGTTCTCCAACTGATGAGCATCCATTCAGTTTCCTGTTTCTTGCTACTATAAAAAGGGCTGCAACAAACATTTTTGCACATATGGGTCCTTTTACCTATTTTTTTTTATCTCTTTGGGATATAGGCCCAGTAGAAACATTGCTGGATCAAATGGTATGCACAATTGGATAATCCTTTGGGCATAGTTCCAAATTGCTCTCCAGAATGGTTGGATCAGTTCACAATTCCATCCAACAATGTATTAGCGTCCCAGTTTTCCCACATCTCTTCCAACATCTCTTCCTGTCATTTTAGCCAACCTAAAAGGTGTGTAGTGGTACCTCAGGGTTGTCTTAATTTGCCTTACTCTGATCAATAGCGATTTAGAGCCCCTTTTCATATGACTAGAAATGGTTTCAATTTCTTCATCTGAAAATTGGAGTATGGCTTGAGTTCTTATACATTTGAGTCAATTCTCTATATAGTTTAGAAATGAGTCTTTTATCAGAACCCTTGAATATAAAAATATTTTCCCAATTTATTGCTTCCCTTCTAATCTTCTCTGTATTAGTTTTGTCTGTACAAAAACTTTTTAACATAATATAATCAAGATTATCTATTTTGTGTTCAATAATGAGCTTCAGTCATTCCTTCTCCAGAGATCTGAAATATAAACTATCCCATGTTATTCTAATTTGTTTATCATATCACTCTTTATGTCTAAATCATGAACCCATTTCAACCTTATCTTGGGATGTGATAGTAGGTGTGGTTCAGTGGCTAGTTTCTGCCATAGTAGTTTCCAATTTCCCCAGCAATTTTTTATTCTAAAGAATATATGAGTGAAACAACAAATCACAGACACACTCAATAATTTCATCCAAGAGAATGACAATAATGAGACAACACACCAAAATTTGTGGGATGCAGCCAAAGCAGTTATTAGGGGAAATTTTATCTCTTTAGATGGTTACTTGCATAAAATAGAGAAAGAAAAGATCAATGAACTTGCAACTAAAAAAGCTGGAAAAAGAACAAATTTAAAACCCCCAATTAAATACCAAATTTGAAATGCTGAAAATAAAAGAGTAGATTAATAAAATCTAAAGTAAAAAAACTGTTGAATTAATAAATAAAACTAACAGTTGGCTTTATGAAAAAATCAACAAAATAGATGAACTTTTAGTTAATTTGATTAGAAAAAGGAAAGAAGAAAATCAAATTATTAGTCTCAAAAATGAAAAGGGAGAACTTTCCACCAATGAAGAGGAAATTAGAGTAATAATTGGGAATTATTTTGCCCAATTATGTGTCAATAAATTTGATAATGTAAGTGAAATGGAGGGAATACCTGCAAAAAATATAGATTGCCCAGATTAACAGAAGAGGGAATAAAGTATTTAAATAGTCTCATTTTAGAAAAAGAAATACAATAAGCTATTAATCAACTCCCTAAGAAAAATTTCCAGCACCAGATGGATTTACATAGGAATTCTACCAAACATTTAAAGAACAATTAATTTTAATACAATGCAAACTATTTGAAAAAACAGGGAAAGAAGGAGTTCTACCAAATTGCTTTTATGACACAGACATGGTGCTGATACCTAAACCAGGTAGGGTGAAAACAGAGAAAGAAAATTATAGACCAATTTCCCTAATGAATATTGATGCAAAAATCTTAAATAAAATATTAGCAAAGAAATTATAGAAAGTCATCCCCTAGTAGGGGATACACCATGACCAAGTAGATTTATACCAGCAATGCAGGGCTGGTTCAATATTAGGGAAACTATTAACATAATTGACTATATCAATAACCAAACTAACAAAAATGTCTTTTAATGAGCTACTCTGATTTCATCTTAAACGGTGAAAATAATGTAAACCTTGTTATAACCTTACCCATTAGTGCATAGATTTAAACAACTCAAAAGAGAAATTCGTTCCCTCCAAAAAATGTTTTTAATTTAAAATATACTATGTTTGGGGCAGCTAGGTGGCACAGTGGATAGAGCACCAGCCCTGAAGTCAAAAGGACCTGAGTTCAAATGTGGTCTCAGACACTTAACACTTCCTAGCTGTGTGACCCTGGGCAAGTCACTTAACCCCAATTGCCTCAGCAAATGTGTGTGTGTGTGTGTGTGTGTGTGTGTGTGTGTGTGTGTGTGTGTACTATGTTCTAGGCATTGTTCTAAGCATTATGCATCCTATACTTCCCTCAGAATCTTCCTCTTCCTTTAAGAAGAAGCTTAAGCTCCATCTTCTGCATCTGCTTTTCCAGATCTCCACCAAAGCCAGTGCTCTGCATCCTCAATGACCTTGTATTTAATTCCATTTAATGTTTGTATTTTTTCCACTTTATATTTATGTTCTATATACACATATAAGTACTTGTTTCTCCATTGTAATGGAAATTTCTTGGGAATAAGAAATATTTCAGTTTTGATTTTGTATATAGCACCTAGACCAGTGTCCAGAACACAGTAGGGGTTCATAAATCCTTATTGATTGTTGGACTGCAAAGACACAGAGGCATAAAACAATCAAAGATCTATGCTAAGAAAGAACAAACATGGTCCCAAAGAAGAGACATGTGAAAACCCTTCCCCTGTACGCCTTTGCAAAAGCGAGAGTCCAAAGGTAGGGAATATTGTGTTTGTGGTCAGATTTTCTTAACATATTAATTGCTTTTACTGAATTTTTCTCTCCTTTTAAAAGAAAATTTTTATTATAAGAGATGGATCTCTGGCAAGGAAAGAACATATAAGGAAATCCTGGCTGTGCAAAGTCAAAAGATATTAATAAAAAAAAACTTTAAGAAAAAAACACTCTAATAGTAGAGAATGAAAGATAAGCCCAAAGTAAAAGACCAGGCCAAAAGCTCTGAGACCTTTGAGGAGGGACATCCTCACTTTCTCTGGAGAAGAAGGAAAGCTGGGAAGGCTTCCAAAAGGAGGTGTCAATTAAGTTGGTCCTTAAATGAAGAGAGGGACTTCAACAGATAGTGCTAATTGTAGGAGATTAGGTAGGAAGAGGGAAAAGTCCAATCCTAACAGTAAAGACCTGTGATAGTCAGCCTATGGATCTGTTAGTCCTGACCCCAAGAACTGTCACTAAGAGCTTCCACCACTGGCTCCATTTCCTTATAGGTGTTTAAATAGAAAGAGTAGGAAGGGCAAAATCCTTTTATTGATTTTTTTCTCATTTCTAGGAAAATATGAATAAATCACCCAAAGAATTTTATCCAGTTTAAGAACAAAGAGACTTTTCAATTCCCAAGATAGGGGTCTTTAACTCGATTCTCATATTAATGCCTTTCATGCCTTTCACTCTGAGCAGACACCTACCAGCTGGGTATTTCCCAGGAACCCAGCATGTTCTGAGATGGGAATCAGAGCTCCTAACAAACCTCAGTTCTCCCAGGTGGTTCAAACAAGGTCAGTAACAACCTCAGGTCCCCCAATAATTTAGGACAATGAGGTAGGAAGCCAACATAGTTAAACTTCATCCAAATCCCTTCCCTTATGGGCTACATCCCAACTCAGATGCCCCACCATCATCCTACCAGCAACTGTAATTGGCGATGTGAAAAGAAGCTAAAATAGAGATGACGAGTGTCCCAATGGGGCCCAGAAGCTACCTAGTAAGGTGAATCTCACACATGACCTTTTCTATAGCCCATTGCCTTTACACTGGCTGCTTCCCCCAAATCAAGACCTTTGTCATAGGAACCATTGTCTAGTTATTCCTTTATGTGTGGAGTTGAATACTTGAATCCAAGTGTAGACTTTCTATTTGTCTCTATCAAATTGCACCTAATAAATCTAGTTTACCATTCTAATCAGTCACGATCTTGCATGATAGTCTCCCCCAGATCTGGAAAGTCCTCCTCCCTCTCCCCTGCCACTTAGAATCCCCAGCTTTCTTCAAAGTATAGCTAAGGTGCCACCTCCTAAGGGAGGCTTTTTGCTGATCTTGCCTCTCTTCACCAGTTGCTTGCTTTTGTTCCCTCTTAAAAACTACTTGTGTATAATTTGTATCTACTGATGCGCTTATATACTCTATCCCCAAGTAGAAAGTAAGTCCTTTGAGGATAGGGACTATTTCATTTTTGTTTCTGTATCCCCAGTACCTAACACAGTGCCCCCGACACATAGTAGGTCCTCATTAAATGTTTGTTGATTTAGGGTTTGGATCCCGATTCTCTCATCCGGTTTCCTTCTACTTTCCATCTTTGTATCATCTACATATTTCTCCAGCATTTCAGCTATGCCTTTAATCCAAGTCATTGATGAAAGTTTTAAACAGATGCACATACTTTCATTTATTTATTTCCTTATTTATTTTTTCTCAACAAACACCAGCATTTCCATATACATAGCAAGCTAAAATATTGAGTATGAAACTATGAGCTTATGTTATAGACAGACTGCATTTCTTCATTAAATAATGAATTCAGTGTATAACTTTCCAAGCAGTCCTATTTGTCTGCATCTTCCTCTGGCTTTCCTTTTATTCTCCTCTTTGTATTTTTTAAATGCTTTGATGACCGTCTTTTCTTTTTTCCTTTTGGCAATCCCTTCCCCTTCTCTCACCATTGAGAAAAAATAAAACCCTTGAAATTGATATACGTAGTCAAGCAAAACAAATTCCTATATAAAAAGAAAAGTGTCTTTCATTTTATTGATGAGAGTTAAATCTGAAGGGACTTTTATACTAGGGCACCCACTAAAGGCGTCTCAGTAAAAAAGGGAATTGTCATTCCTAGACATTAGAAAATTATTTTGGAGAAATTAATTAGAAAGGAAGTTTGACTATGGCACACTATAGTTTAAAAAATCATCAATAGATTTCTATTGCCTCTAGGATAAAAGGCAAACTCTGTACTTTAGCATTTCAAAACTTCATGATGTAGCTCTGGTCCTACTTTTCTAGATTTATTTCATATTCCTCCACTCTTTCACTGCCTTCCAGCCAAAATGGACTCCTTTCCCTCAAAAAATTCAGCATTCTGAACCCCATATCTATAACTTTTTAAAATTATATATTTATTTTAACATTCTTTTTTAAATTTTCATTTCCAAATTCTCCCCTTTCCTGTTTATCCTTCTTAACAATGATCTCAATTATACATACAAAGTCATGCAAGACATACTACAAAGTGGGGTGGGGAAGGAAGGGGAAGGGGGAGGGAAGGACAGAGGAGGAGGAAGGAGGGAGAGAAGAAAGGGGAGAAAGAGAGAGAGAGACAGAGAGAGAGAGAGAGAGAGAGAATTAATATGCTTTGATTTGCACTCAAAATTCATCAGTTCTCTGTCTCTGGAGGAAGCATTTTTTTTTAACACCAGTTCTTTGGAATTGTCTTGGATCATAGTATTGATCAGAGTAGCTAAATCTTTCACACTTCACCATCATTAAAATATTGCTGTTATCTTATGCAATGATTTCTTGGTTCTACTTATTTCACTTTGCATAAATTCATATAGATCTTATCATGTTTTTTTTCCTGAAATCATCCCTCTCATCATTTTTATAGCACAGTAGTGCTATATAATAATATAATTATATATATATATATATATATATATAATTATACATAATCATATACTAGATCTTGTTCAGCCATTTTCCAATTGCTAAGTATCTACTCAATTTCGAAGTCTTTGTCACCACAGAAAGAGTGGCTCATTTCTGATAGGTATGAAATGGTACCTAAAGTTATTTTTAATTTGCATCTCTGTAGTGATTAGTGAGTTAGAGGATTTTTTCATATGACTATAGATAGCTAAAAATTGATTTAGTTCTCTATATATTTGAGAGATGAGGTTTTTATCAGAAAAATTTGCTATTAAAATTTTTGATATTACTTTACTGTCTATGGTACCTTTCATCAAAATGTAATTTCCATGATTATCTCTTTTAATTAGGTCTATTTTTGCTTTTGCTTTGTCTAAGATTATGATTGCTATTCTTACCTTTTTCTTCAGCTAAAGCATAATAAATTCTGCTCCGATCTCTTATTCTACTCTGTGTATCTTTCTTTTTAAGTGTATCTCTTTTAAACAATATATTGTTAGATTCTATTTTATAATTCATTCTGCTGTCTACTTCCATTTTATGGGTTAGCTAATGCCATTTACTTATTATGATTGATGTACATTTCCCCCTCCATCCCATTTTCTTCTATTTATCCTTCTTCTTTCTCTTTATCCTATCCCTCCTCAAAAGCCAATTTTGCTTCTGATCACTGTTCTCCTTAATCCACTCCCCCTTTATTCATCTTCCATTTCTCTTATTTGCTTCCCCTGCTATTTCCCTGTTAGATAAGCTAAATTTCTATACCCAACTGAATATGTGTGTATGCATACATATATATATATATATATACATATATATATATATATAAAGAGAGAGAGAGAGAGAAATATAGATGGATAGATGGATCAATTGATCGATACATAGGTAGATAGAGTGATCAATTGATTTTGATCCTTCCCTCTTGGAATCAATTGTAATGAGAATGAGGTTTAAGCATTGCCTACAACAATCAACATCAATTTTCTCCTCCACCATAACAGTTCTCCCTTAGGCTCCTCTTTTATGAGAGAAAATCTCCCCATTCTATCTCTACCTTCCCTGTTCTCCCAGTGCATATCTCTTTCTTGTCCCTCATTTTTTGAGATTATTCCAACATAATTGACTCATACCCATGGTCTCAGTCTCTGTAGATTCTAAGTGCCCTAATAAGAAAAATAATTGGAATTACATGTATCATACTCTCCTATAGAAATATAAGTAGTTTAACCTAGTAAGCCTTTATGATTTCTCTTTCACGTTCATCTTTTTATGCTTCTTTTGAGTCTTATGTTTGAATTTTTCTAGTTAATTTTCATCTTTTCATCAGAAATGCTTGAAAGTTCTATATTTCATTAAATATCCATTTTTATCTTCAAGGATTATGCTCAATTTTGATGGTTATTATACTTGGTTATAATCTTACCTCCTTTTCCTTTTGGAAAATCATATTCCAATTCCTCAGCTCCTTTAATGTGAAAGTTTCTAAATCTTGTGTTATCTTCACTATGGCTTCATGATATCTGACATGGTTTTTTTTTGGCTACTTTCTCCTTGACTTGAAAGTTCTTAAATTTTGCTATAATATTCCTGGGAATTTTCATTTAGGGATCTCTTTCAGAAGGTGATTGGCGGTTTCTTTTTGCTTTGGACAGGTTCCTTTAAAATTTCTTGAAATATGATGGCTAGCTTTTTGTAATAACAAGAACCTGGAAACTGAGTGGATGTCCATCAATTAAAGAATGGCTAAATAAATTATGGTATATCTGTAATGGAATATTAATGTTCTATAAGAAATGATCAGCAGGATGATTTCAGAGAAGTCTGGAGAGATTTACATGAACTGATGCTGAGTGAAGTGAGCAGAACCAGGAGATCATTCTACATGTCAACACCAAGATTATGTGATGATCAATTCTGATGGGCATGGCTCTTTTTACAATGAGATGATTCAGGCCTGTTCCAATGATCTTGTGATGATGTGAGCCATCAGCACCCAGAGAGAGGACTGTGGGAACTGAGAGTGGATCACAGCATAGCATTTTCACTTTTGTTGTTGTTCACTTGAATTTTATTTTCTTTCTCATTTTTCTTTTTGATCTGATTTTTCTTTTGCAGCATGATAATTATATAAATATGTATGCCTATATTGGATTTACATATATTTTTACCATGCTTAACACATATTGGATTGCTTGCCATCTTGGGAAAGGGGTCAGGGAAAAGGGGGAAAAATTGGAACACAAGGTTTTGCAAGGATCAATGTTGAAAAATTATCCTTGCCTATGTTTTGAAAATAAAAAGCTTCATTAAAAATAAATAAATATGATGGCTAGGTTTTTTTTGTCATGGTTTCCAGGCAACCCAACAATTCTTAAAATATCTCTTCTTCATCTATTTTCCAGGTCATCTGTTTTTCTGATGAGGTATTTCACATTTTCTTCTAATTTTTTTCATTTTGTTTTACTGTTTCCTGAGATCTCCTGGAGTAATTAATTTCCACTTGCTGAATTCAGATTTTTAAGGAGTTATTTTCCTTGGTGAGCTTTTGGACCTCTTTTACCATTAGGCCAATTCTGTTTTCTTAAGGTGTTGTTTTCTTCATTATTTTTGATCTTCTTTCACCAAGCCAATAACTTTTCACAATTTTCATGTATCACTCTCATTTCTTTATCCAATTTTTTCTCTACTATTTTTATCTCTCTTTAACTCTCCCAGGAATTTTTGTGTGGCTTTTTTTCCTTTTGAGGCTTTTTGTAGCTGTTTTCACATAGTTGTCTTCTTTTTATTTTGTGTCTTTTTTTTCTTACCATGATTTTTATGGTTACATTTTTTTGTTGTCATTGTTTGCTTATTTTTCCAGCCTAATTCTTGTAGCCTTCTCACAACTAGCTTAAAAAGAATATCTCGTGGAAAGAGCTTTTTAACCTCCTTTCTTCACCTTTCTCACAGGAGCACATTATTTCTTGTGTTTCATGGGGTCATACCCCAGACCAATCAGAGCTCCTTGAATAAAGCATCCTCCTCCACACCAATTTATAAACATTAATCACAGACTGCTACTTCCATCCTGACCTCAACAGAAATTATTTTTCTCACCTGCTTCTTTCCCTCTCTTCTCCAGAAGTTCCTTTTCTTGATATAAGCTATTCTTTAAAAGAAAAGGGGAGAAATTGTCAATAGCCTGCCCAACTCATTTAGAACTTAGACAAACTTTGAGAGAGCCAATTAAACCAACAAAATGACTGATAGGAATAGGATTGCATGGTAATGTGAAATGACTTTTTTTCTTTCCAATTACACTTTATCTTCTTTCTTTCTTATAGATTTTGATATAAAAACCAAGTGACCTTAGAGGAAAGGAAACCCTCCTATACCCACCCAACAAATGACTGTTCAATCTCTCCTCAATACTTTCCTTGAGGAAAGTGCCTAAAGTTTGCTAAGGAGGCTCTGGTTCCACCAGGTGATAAGTAATGGATCCAAGATGCTCTGGCTTCTAGAACCAGTGTTCTTTCCACTATACAAATTGTCAGTGAGTCACTTAGTCATCACATAATATGGCACATCGTGCATTTAACATGCACCGAGATCTGTATTCATTGCTGGATTGCAAGCATAAAAAAAAAGACAATGCCTGACCTCAAAGAATGAGACATACTTGGTCTGGTCACCCATCTTAAATGTAGGTTCCTGGGAGCCATCCAGTCAGAGAGGGAGGCTTCGGGGCACAAGGGCAAGAGGTACTTCCAATTTGTGAATTCCAGGGCCCTTCCATATCACCCATGATGGTTAATGCAGGTGATTTTTTTGAATGAGTAAACTCCTCAGTGCCCAACGATATTGAGCAAGAACTTGCCTTCTTTTCCCCTCCCCCAAGAGAAGAAATAGCCTCAGAGTCAATAAAAGAGTCAAAAGTAGAATATGGCAGTGAGTAGGATTAGAAAGTTTTGCTAAATCATTTGGAGGATACTTGCTAATTTTTATTCAATCAAGGATCATGTCTCCAGAAAGCTTCATTGCATAGAGATAACTAGAAAAAGCCTAAAGTGCTATATAATTTATTTATAATAACTTAAACAAAAGCATAGATGTCACGTTTATTAAATTTTGCTAATATTCTGGATGACATAGTTGGGGTCCAAAGAGATCTCAATAAGCCAGAAGATTGAGCTAAAACTAATTAAGATAAAACTTAATAGGGACAAGTGTGACATCTTACTTTAAATTTTTAACTTTACAAGTATAAAATGGAGAAGGTGCTTCTGTCTAAAAGAGACCCAGGGATTTAACAATACACTGAGCGTTCGGCAAGAATTCCTTTGACCACATCTTGCACCATTAGCTATCCCAATGTCAGAACCCTGAGAAGTTTGGAACATTGTTTGGGATTTCAGAGAAATGGATGCTACCCAGGTCTTTAGGCACACAGTATGTCCTGCTGGCTCTGGTTGGAAGGTACTGAGTATGGTACTAAGCATGGCGTCTGGTCTCATCATCTACAAAACGGAAATCTCACAGGGTTGTTGTGAGGTTCAGTTGAGATAAAATAAATTGGATGCTCTGCAAATGTTAAAAGTGCTGCATAAATGGGAGCAGATCTTCTTTGGGCAGTGAGATGGTCCCATGGATGGAATGGCAAGCTTGGAGCCACAAAGACCTGAGTTTGAATCCTGCCTTAGACACCTGCTACCTATTATATCTTCCTGTCTCAGTTGCCTCATCTGCAGAATGGGATGATAATGATAGTACCTATCTCCTGTGTAAAGTTTTTTCAAGGATCAAGTGAGATAACCTGTTTACCGTGCTTTGTCAGCCTTCACACTTTTGTTGTTAGGTCTTCATGACCCCATTTGGGGTTTTCTTGGCAAAGATCCTGGAATGATTTACCATTTCCTTCTTCAGCTCATTTTACAGATGAGGAAACTGAGGTAAATAGTGAAATGACTTGCTCAGGATCACACAAATAGGAAGTATCTGCAGTCAGATTTGAATTCAGGAGGATGAATCTTCCTAACTCTCTATTAGATTAGCAGTGGCTATCATTTAACCACCTCAACTTCAATTTCTCTGTCTCTGAAATGTTTGTGTCACAGAGAAGGATTAAAGGAAATAATGAAGAAAAGTGCTTCCAAAACCCTAACGAATTATGCTTAAGAAATAAGGAGATTTCATCTATGTCCATAGTTTAAGACACCAAGAACCCTAATAAAGTAGAAACCAAATGAACTACCTGCAGGGAAATTTAATCCCTTTTTTCTGTGCTCACTCAGCATCCCCTCCCCTGTTAGCCACCAGACCTATGCACTGGCGATGGGACTCAGCTGTGTCCCTCCTTCTTTCCTGACCCATGGAAAAGCAAATGACAGGATCTTGGCTGAAACTTCAGTAGGGCAGCAGTGTGTACAGCAAAGGGACTCAGCCAGAGAACTGAGGAACTGACAGAAATTTGAAAGCCAAAATGCATATAGACCCCCTAGACCTGAAACAAAGGGCACTGGAGTCTAGCAAAGGCCAATTACCCAGAAGTCACTTGGGGCAGTAGTTTATAAAGTTTATAAGACTTTTAAAATGTGTATTGCCCAACAGAGGAATAAGCTGACCGCACAATCCCTGGGGAAACTACCACCAAAGGGAAAGGAGTCAGAAAGTGAGGAAAAGGGGAACATAAGGAAAATAGATTAAAAAGATCTGGAGAGAAAGTTAAATGTCTTGAATATAAGTAGATAGATTAATAAGAAAGAGATTAACAACAGAAGGAAGGGAAGATGGCCTTGAGTCTCATATGAGTCCTCACATTTATGAGACAAAAGAAAATGAATTCATAGGCTAACAATAAGGTTCATGATATAAGGCAGAAGACCTCGAGGATTCTCATGAAAGCATGGAACCAAAAAGGGATGTTTCTGAATGGTTTAAGAGGCAAATTGTGAAATTTGAACCAGAATTGTGAAAGCAGAATTTATGGCCTACAGAGCAGAAATAGCTGGCAAATTAAAAAAAATTGAATCAACTGGGGTGAACCTCACCAAAGAAAAAAAAAAGAAAGAGAAAATAACTGGGAATGAAAATACACAAAAGTTAAGAGCCATCCAGAAGAAGAAAAGCAAAAATCAATAATGTTTTTAAAAATACATGACCTAGTGCCAGGCCTGAAGTCAGGAGGACCTGAGTTCAAATCCGGCCTCAGACATTTAATATTTCCTAGCTGTGTGACCCTGGGCAAGTGACTTAACCCCACTTGCCTCAGCTAAACAAACAAACAAATGAATGAAAGAATAAGTAAATAAATAAAAATATATGACCTTTATGTAAGCAAAATTTATTAATCTCAAAGATGAATGTATTGAGACAATTTAAGGATTATGTTTCACCCAGAAGAATACAAGTCTTAGGTTGAAAACTATAAAGCAAGAAAATACAAGAAAATTGCTCAAAAGTTCTGAGCATAGAAAACAAAGCGCTAATTGAGAAAAGCCATACATCATCTCTAGAAGAAAAAAAAAAAAAAACAAAGCAAAACCCTATGAAGCAAGTGCCAAGACACATAATAATAAAATATGACAAAATCCAATGACAAACAACAAATTCTACATGTGATCAGTAGAAAGACTTTCAAACACAAAGGAAAAGGAATTAGAATAACACAAGACTATTCTGGATCCACCAAAAACCACAAAAAAAGGAATGGAATAACATGTTCCAAAGAGTAAAGGAGCTCAAGTTGTAACCCTAAGTAAAATTTCCTATCCACCTAAGCCCAACCATTCAAGAAAAAAAGTGTTCAGTTTAAAAAAAGAAAAGCAGCATTTGAAGAAAAGCAGGCCTGAATAAATTATTAGTTTTGCAAATATCCCAGACAACAGAAATATAAGAAAAGTAAACAAATATAATTACCAAGAAAGTCAGAGGCAACAGGGGAAAAATTGCATCCAGAAAAAAAAATCTAAAAATAAAAAGATGCCTATGAGGTTAATAAAACAACCACAAAAACAAAATAACAACCGAGACACAAGAGATTTCTTTCTAAAAGTACACAAAGAGACAAGGGTGGAAATCATACAGAAAAAGAGATAATAGAGGAACAAACTTGAATCATCATGGGCTAACTCTTACAACACCCTATTAATACATGAATCAATGTTTTTTTTTTGTTTTGGTTTTGTTTTGGTTTTTTGTAGGATTAAACTCCAGAATGGGAGAGTATATAAAAGAGAAGATATCTGAAATCATTTTATGCAAATGGTTAACAATGAAAGGAAAATAATCCTTGTTGATTATGCACTCAGTGCAGCCTCTGAGACTGAGATGCGACAGAGTATGGATCAGTTTTCTGCGACTTGTGTTAATTTTGGCATGATATTTAACACAAAGAAAAAAGCAATTCCCTCCCGCCAAGAACACACCTTCCTTACATGGAACCATACGTGGAGACATTTTGCTGTGGATAAGTTAGTTCACTTACCTTGGCAATATGCTTTCCAGGGATGGACCCTTAACAATGAGGATGACACACGTATTGCTAGAGCTAGCTCAATGTTTAGGAAGCTCCAAAAGAGAGTGTGGGAGAGGAGAGATTGACCACCAAATTGAAGGTCTACAGAACCCTTGTGCTGTGTGCCGGGGAAACTTGTTCACTATTCCAGTGCCATGCAAGGAAACTGAATTGCTTCCATTTGAATGATCTTAGGAAGATTTTAAAGAGCCAAGAAAAGGTGCTGGACACTGAGGTCCTTTCTCAAGCTACACTGCTGAGGGAGCTCACCTCCAATGGGCTGGTCACGGTGCTTAAATGCCAAATGTGCATTTGCCTGAAGACTGTTTTATGGACAGCTCCCACAAGGCAAGCGCTCACATGGTGGTCAGAAGAAGGGAAGGTCTCTTTGAAGAAGAGACATGGGAGACACTGGCACAGGACCACCCAGCGTGGTGTGCTGGGTCAGAGAAGGCGCTGGACTCGTTGAGTGAAGCAGAATTGCAATCGCTCAAAAGAAACATGAGGTGCAAATTTGGAGATATTTCCACTTCAAATGTTCACACAGACTGTTTGTGCCTACAGCCTTTTGACTCGTATTGGTCTGATGAACCAGTCGGACACATGGCACATTGACCCAAACATAGGGAGGTCATTTTGGCCCTCTTTGATTACAAAGGATAATGAATCCCTGTTGCCTCTCCTGAAGAAAAGGTCCTATAGGAAAATGGATGAGGAGGTAAAGGAAGGAATTAAAATGGAGGAAGAAAGGAGGAAATATCATTTCAGTGGTTGGAGAAAGTCCTACTGAAGACCAATCCTAAGGGGAAGAAGGAGATTATATAAAGGGAGGTGGGGACCTTATAATGGGTATAATCTATCAGGATTTGGTGCTTAGAGATACCAGTCTTCCTGCCTCAGGAGAAGAATGATCAGAGCTTCTAGGGCAACTGGTACCCAGTAGATGGGAAGCCATGGACCCAGAGAGAAGACCCCCATGAGAAACAGGGAAGGGCAAAGGATAGCAAAGAATTGTGCAATCAGGGTTATTTCCACATTATCTATGATCTCTTAGACATGGTCTTATAACTGTTATTCACAGAATGGCAACTAACGAAATACATTTCTCTCTTTAAGGCTGTCAAGTGTACTATGGGAAACAAAAAATCAGCCCGAGAACAAGGACTGTGTTTTGCTAACATGTGTCCAGGCAGGGAGGGACACAGGTGATAATCAGAGCGTTTCTAGCAAATGGAGGAAATGAGTTGTAATTATTGAAGGGTCCTAGGGGAATTGGCAAGAAACAAAGCAGATGGCCTTTTCCAACATATGACAAGGATGACTTGGGCACAGGGCCATTTTCCAAATGCAATAAACTCCACAAAGAAAGAAAGAAGAGCAGACTCTCATAAGTTAGAAGGGTCCTCAGAGGCCTCCATTCGAATCCGTAACTGAATAATCATAAACTCCAAGGAATGACAGTATACAATACTGCTCCTGACTTTCTGAGTCAGTTCCCTGCTTTGCAGTTGGAAGCACTCTGAATGTTGAATGAATGGAGTTAAGGCTTCCCACGTACCCCACCCAGTCCTTCAGTGACTTCCACAGCTTTGGGCTGTCACCAAGCTTGGCACTGAGCAGCTTCTATTTCCTACTTGTTTCTTGTCCCAAATGCTTCCACCTCACTGAACTGATTCAGCTGTTTCCTTATTACTCTTGTTTATTGTTATCCTGACTTGGGATTTCATCACTGGGAATTCCCTGATGTGGAAAGTCCTTTCATCTACCTGATTTGCCTAGAATTTCAGGGTCTTAAGAACATCATTGTGGGCACTGCTTAGGGTCACATAGGCAATACAAGTCAGAGACAAAATATTTTTTTTAAAAAAAGAAGTCCTCAACCTAGAAGTTCAGCTCTCTTTTTACTAAGGATAGCAAAGTATTGTGCAATCAGGGTCATTTCCACATTATCTATGATCTCTTAAACATGGTCTTATAACTGTTATTCACAGAATGGACAGGCACAAACAAAACAATCTCGCAACTCCAGAAATTTCTACATCTAAAATGTATACAACTGAATCAATATGAAATATATTCAAAGCAATTTCAGGGAGTGAAGTAAGAGGGGAATGTGTTATGTTAAGGCAAAGATCCAAGAGACAGAGCATCATATGTGGAAAATGAAAAATAGACCCACGTCTGGTCCCAAATCTTAGACAATACCAATCAACAAGCATTTACTAAGGACCACAGTTGCTATACTAAAGACTGGAGATTTTTTTTAAAAAAGCCAAAACAGTCCCCGACTTCAAAGAGCTCACATCTTGAATTCCTTCTTTAGATGCATAAATTAAATACATGGAATGCAAAGGAAATCAATTATATTGAAATACAATATTCAAAGTATTTTTAAAACCGAGTTCCCAAAGCCCAGGTTAAGAACCCCTGCTTTAGGATTAGGGAAACTAGAAAGGAACGTGACTCTAGCATCCCATGTTTTGGAATCCTATTTATTCCTGATGAGATCAATAATAAGATAATTCCTCCTCCAGAGTCACAAGCTCTCTCTTACTCTCATGAGAAGGCTCATGGTATCCTAGATGTAGAGCAGAAAGGGATGTCAGAAGCCACTTAGCCCATGGCCTTCATTTTACAGATAAAGAAACTGAGGCCCAAAGAAGTGATTTATTCAATGTCTTCCATTATATAAATCTTGGAAAGGTTTCTGTTCATGAATTTCTCACAGTCCAAGAAATACATTAGCGTGAAGGCCTAGGAGCTGACAGAACCCTCTGGAGAAGAAAAAGAGTTATTTTATATAGCTAGTAATAAAATTTAGGGAACAATCATCCTCCTTATGGCAATGAAGATAAGTGAATCATTAAAACTAATAATTCCATTCAAATTCAACATATATGTATATATATGTTATATATAACTTTGTATGTATGTGTATATATACATATATATATATATATATATATATATATGAGTGAGTGTTGGTGGATGAGTATGGAAAGATACTACTCCTAGAATTGGGGGTGCCAAGATCATTTGTTAAGGACCCTTGAAAATCATCGTGGCATAGTGGGTATTCTAGGAACTAGAAAGGCATGGGTTCAAGGCCTATCTCTGACACATACTGAATGTGGGACCCTAGGCAAGTCATTTAATCTCCCATTGTCCCAGGCAACTCCCTTAGACTATAAATGACAGAAAAAGGACCAACTTGGATAAGTGGAGAGAGGTCCCTCATCTGAGAATTCTCTATATCAATGGAATCCCAGCTCCAGTCCCAACCTGTGTGTAAAAGGACACCATGAGGAGAGCATGATCCAGTTCTGCAAGTATTTTCTAAGCCTCTATTTTGTGTGCCTGGCACTGTGCCAGGCATTAGGAGTACAAAGACAAAATAAAAAATAATCTTTGTCATCTGCATTCTGCAGAGGGACACATTAACAAATAAGAACTAAAAATTCTAAAAAAAAAACTAAAAAGAACAAAAAAGAACTTAAAAATGATTATTTGAGAAAGGAAAAATCACAATTTGGAGAATCAGAAAGACTTGCCATATAGTCACACATGAGCTAAACCTTAAAGAAAGTTAGAGATTCTAAGAGGCAGAAGCAAGAAAAGCATGAGAAATAGCCTTATCTAGGTAGGAGCTAGTATACCAAGTTTGGGGAATAGCAAGTTGGCCATTTGGGCTGAAATATCCATTTTTAAAAAATGGCCAAGTCTCTGTGCCATGGTGAAGTGGAGTAAGATGACAATATTAGAATGGCAAATAGCACATTGAGAAACCAAATAACCCAGCTGTAGCTTCTTAATTCAGGTAAACAATCCAGTTACTTGCCAGCATAGCTTTAAAAGAAAGTTGGTCTACTCTACATGCCTTCATTAGTAACCAAATACTTCTAAAAGAGAAATACTTGCAGCTTTTTCTAACCTGTGAGAGAATACCTCAGATACAACTAGTGAAAGCATTTTCTCTATGGACTATCATGAAAAATCACAGAGAAAATGCCAGTTGATAAGAACTTTTGTTTTTGAAATCTGTACCAAATAAAAAAAGAAACTTATATAATATACAACAAAAGAATGAGCTACCTGTGCACAAATGTATTTCAGATGTTTCACAAACTAGATAAACTTGAGATCTTATTTCTCATGAGAAAACTACATTTTGCAGGTATCACTGAGACTAGTAGGAAAGTACTCATAACTGGTCGATGTTGGAAGTGTATACTGAATTTAAAAGGAAATGAATTCAAAGGGAGTGGGAGACTACACACATAAATACAGTAATCTCCTACTGTATGTCAAGAAGATAAAATCACATAAGGAAATCCATATACCCCAAAAGAGGAAAAATTGTATGGGAAGCATTTTCAGAAAACTTGAGAGGAAAAGAAAAGGAAGTGATATAGTTGTGGAGGAATACTATAGACCACCTTAACAGAGGAAAATAAAGAGAAGTTGGATGGGAAAGGGTTACTAATTCAGATGGAGACATGATATTATAGATATAATCAATTATACACACAGCTGCTGAAATTCTCTCTTCCTTCGCTCAAAAGTAGAGCAGTTGAGTAAGTCAAGAATATATTATAATTTCATTTTTAGATAGACAGAAGTGACATGTGAAAATACTATTCTGGACCCAACTGTGACCGACAAGGCGGTGCTGACACAGAAATGAAAGGAATCTTTGGATGGCTGTGACAACTCCATTGTACAATCTGTGATGGGAAAGGAAAGGAAAACCAGCATGCTCTAGCTTGCATGCAAAACTTAATGGAGAGTAAAATTTTAAAGCATTTAAAGCAGGGATTATTAACTTAGGATTCATGAACTTTTAAAAAATCCAATAACCATCTCAATATAATTAATTTCCTTTATAATCCTTTGTATTATATTGTATGTATTTAAAAATATTTTCCTAGTAACAGGTCATAGGCTTTACCAGAATGTCAAAGTGATCCGTGATACAAAATAGGTTAGGAGCTCTGGTTTAGAGAAAGCATAAGTAAAATTCAATGGCTTAATATTTTACAGAACAAGCCAACCCAAGAGAAATGGAAAATCTCCAGGATATTTTGAAGACACAAGCAAAAATTATTCTAATGAGGAAGGAGACTGAAAAAATCCTAAGTAACTGCATGGGGAAATCATTGGTCAACTAGGGCTTTAAAAATTCATGCAGAAAAAAAGGAGCTTGAAGGTAAATTGAAGTTAAATCCAAAAGAACAGCATGGTCCTATGGGAATAGTGACAAGTACACTAAATCCCAGAATCAGTCAATGCTGATAACGAGGTTAAGGGTGCAAAAAAGAGACGTTTCTTTATCTATGTAAGCTGAGAGACAAGGTTCAAAGGACCACCACCCAGTGGGGATGGGATGCAGATAATGACTGACAGGGAGAAGGCTAAACTACCCAGTTCCTATTCTGCTTCTGCTTTTTGCGCCACAGAGAATAATCTTTGGACCTGGGGGATGAGGGAAGGAAAGAATTTTAATGATTATCAGTGAGTTAAAATATAAGTGAGGTGATCATAAGTATGGATCCAGGTGTCCTCAAATCTGTCCAGACAAACAACATCCTGAGTTACTGAAATAATTGGCATATGTATCACTGGGATCCTGCCTACGACCTATAAAAGTTAGCATAGAATTCAAAAGATGCCACAGGACTAGAGGGAAAATGTTCTGGTCATCATAGAGAGAAGAAAATGGAGTCCGCATACTGTTCATGAGCTTGATGTCTATGCCTGGAAAAATTCTAGAATGCAATATAAAAGGAACAATTTGTGAGCATAGATAAAGGGGATGCAGTGATCAGAAGAACTGATATAGCTTAATCAAAACCAGGTACTAGTGGTGTAGTAGTAGCAGCAGCAGCAACAATAGTAATAATAAAAAAAAATAATATCCTGCATTTCCAGAGTACCTTGGATTCACAGAGTATTTTAATATGTTTATGTTATCTCCTTTGCTATGAAATAAGCACTATTATAACTTTATCTTAAAGATAAGAAAACCAAAGCTGAAAGAGGTTAAGCCATTTTCCCAGAGTCACACAGTCAGTAAATGTTTAAGACAGGATTTGAACTAGACTTTCTTAGCTCCAAATCCAGAAATGTAATCATTATTCCACCCAGCTTAGTCATACCAGACTCTACTAAATGCCATCTTGTTATATTTGACCTAGTGTTTTAGCCTTCCAAGATAACTTTGGATGGAAACTGCGACCTAGATCTTCTTGGCTCCAAATTGTTAGCTAGCCAGTACAACCATCCATACCTACTCTAAAGGACTTAGGATGAAAAATCCTATCCATACCCAGAGAAGAATCGATCAAGTCTGAATATAGATCGAATCATTCTCTATTATTCTCTTTATTTTTAACTTAATTTTTCTGGAGGGTTTTTATTTTTATTAGGGTGGGAATTCTGTTTTCTTTCACAAATTGACTTTTATGGAAATATTTTTGCATAACTTCACATGTGGTTTCTTAATTGGGAGTGGGGATAAGGGAGAGAACCTAGAACTCAAAAATCTTAAACACAAATGTAAAAAATTATTTTGAATGTAACTGGGAGAAAATATTAAATAATTAAATTTAAAAAACACAATTTCTTAGCTATCCTAACTTTATGTCAGCTATAGACTTGGCAGTCCATGCCTTCATCGAATCCATGGGTTAAAAATAATTGTTGAACATTACAGGGTCAAGGAACAGTCGATGGGGCACTCCACTAGCAACCTCTCTTTGAGATGACATCAAGCCATTAGCGGCTACACTTTGGATATAGTCAGTCACTAGGTCTGTCTCCACATAAGTATTATCATTAAACGTATATTACTCCATGTTATTGGCAAGGATCTGATAAGTAATTTTTTCTCAAATGCATCGCTGAAATTTAGGTAAACCAAGTTTATAGTACTCTCTTGAACTAGTGGTCTAATAACTCCAAAAAAAAAAAAAAGATCTGACCTGAAAAGGGGCTATCATGTGGGGAAAAGGTTGCCCTTTTCTTGACTTTAGAAGGCAGAACTCCAGGAACTGTCCAAAAGTAGAATAAGCTGCCTCCAAAAAGGAATGGAATCCCTCTCTGGCAGTTCTCAAGTAGGCTTCAGGGTGGGGGGAGAGATAGTATACTCTTATCAGAAAGTTTGGATTAAGTTCAAGAGATCATGGAAGTCAGAAGGAAATTTAGTGATCATATATTCCATATATCCTTAACTCTCCAGAATGCAAGCTCCTTGAGGGCAGGGACCATTTCCTTTTTTTTTTTTTCTTTTTTTTACTTTGAATCTCCAACACTTAGCACAGCTCCTGGTATATAACAGGTCAATGATAAATCCTTGCTAATCATTTTCTGGATATATAAATTATCTGAATCCTTCCTGAACCTACATCCATTTGCAAGCCTGCACAACCTCACAAGGACAAAATGCTTTATATTTTATCAATAGTAATAACACAGATATACGTAGAGCTTTCTAAAGTTGGCAAAGGGTTATCCACGCAGACCGGAGATATAATTCTTCAAAGTATTCTTATGCCCTTTATACAGATGAAAAACTGATGTCCAGGGAGGATATATGGACACAAAGCTAATAATATCAGTTAAGACATCATTCAAACCGGGGTCTAAGACTAGGTCTCTTCACTGAGCTATATCTGATGTTTAAGTGATTATTCTCATCTGTTTTGTAGAAAACTATCTTCTGTTTTCAGAGTGTTGCCTCTAATTGAGCTCTCGGATTTATTGAAATAGCTCAAGTAAAGCCTATCCATGCCACTGGTATAAAATCCAAGCAGATCTGCTTTCAGCCACCATCTCTCCAGACCAGAGTCATAGGATCTATTGAGTTCAACACCCTTATTTATGACTACAAGTGACTTGTCCAAGACCACACAGACAGGACTCGGACCCTCATCTAATGATTCCAAACCATTTTTGTCCCTAATTGTCCCAGTGAAGTCACTCCCTTTCCTTGTTAATGACCTCTCTCATATATTAATGAGGAACATGGGATTTCCCTGAGAGCCATAAGACCAAGAAGGTCCTTGAGCAAGTATCTGGTCTGCCAGATTGAAATTTCTAAGGTGGTATTCCAATATCTTCAACTAAAATTCCCCAGCTCTCCTCCCTAACTCATTAGCTGATTCTACTGACTATAATTACTACCTTGAAATGAGATAATGCCCAGAATCCATTACATAAAGGTCAGATGATGATGATGATTGCATCACTATCAAGCTCTCTCATATCTGAAGCTCTTAATGAAATCACTTGGATATTACCAAGTAAGGGATCATAGAGCTGAAAAAAGACCTCAAGAGCCATCAAGGGCAGCCCCTTTATTTTAGAAAAAAGGACTGACAGAGGTGAATTTGTCATACAAGTAGCAAGATCTGAACAGTATTTGAACACAGATCCTCTGACTCCAAACCCAACCCTCTTCCCACTGTACCATAATACACCTTGATAATATGATCAAAGAAACAGAAGAAAGATGAACATGGTCGCAGTTCTAAATGATAGTCACACGTTATAAAAATCTTTTGGGGGAAAAGAGCCCAGCAGAGACGCCCCAATGATGATATAACCAAGATTTCCTCATCAAGATTTCCAGCTGTTGATTACATTGCTGCTGAATTCGCCAGCTGAAAATCCAACACCATTATCATGACAAAAGGCGGTGGGTTATAGATGGCAGCAGGTGGGAGGCTTAATGATTTAATTCTGAGATGCTCTTGTCAGGCATTTAAAGCTGCCTCAAGAGACTTTTCATTGTGACAAATCCTTGCAGGTACATTTGGCGACATGGATTTTGAACACAATGCTGCTCTGACAAAGGGCATCTGTGAGAAAATCTCCAGTGGCAGACAGTTGGCTTTCCTCTTTTGACATGGCTAGATTTTTGTTATGTCTGAGGTGGAGAGGGGAGCTCCAAAGGTGCCATCTTAGCCTTTACAAATCTCTATTCAAACTCTGGTCCGAAAGTTAGATTACCTTATGTCAGCCATTGAGGGCGTCATAAAACCGAGAAAGAAAAAAGTCGACGTAATCGACTTCAAATGCAAGACCATGGTGTTGAAAAATAGGAGAAGCACCAAAGGGGGGCAACGTTTGCAAAGACAGTGAGATTAAGCTATAGCTCAGGTGCCACCATGGGCACAAGGCCTTTCCTGATCGTGATAACTCCAGTTACTAACCTTCTCACCATCTTGGAATTACTTTGTGGACATATTGTATTTACTGCTCTGTGCACAGGCTGTATCCCTAGAAGAATATCAGCATCTTTATCTGGTCTTTGGACTTTTTGAATCTCCAGTGTGGAGCACAGTGAATGCCTGGGACATGGTAGGTGCTTAATAAATGCTGGATGACCGTTTGATGCTTTATATAATGAGAGGAAACTAAAACCAGAAGTGTTTTCAGTTCCTTGACATAAGGATGCAACATTGATACAAAAAAGTCACCTTTACCTAGTTCTCCTGTGTCTGGATTTTCCATGACTTCTCCAGGCGAGTTCCACTCCTCCATGGCTTCTTCCCTTGTTTCTATTCCAGATTCTGGCAGAAATCAAACAAAAGAGAACATACCCAGTCAGCTGATGGGAGAGAAGGAAGAAGGGGAGAAGGAAGAAGAGAAAGAGAAGAAAGAGGGTGGGGAGAAGGAAGAGGAGGGAGAGAATGAAAAAGAGGAAGAGAAGGAAGAAGAGAAAGAGAAGAAAGAGGAGGGGGAGAAGAAAGAGGAGGGAGAGAAGAGAAGAGAAAGAAGAAGAAAAGAAGAAGGAGGAGGAGGAGGAGAGGAAAGAGAGGAAGGAGAAGAAGAGAAAGAGGAAGGAGAAGAAGAGAAAGAAGAAAAAGAGGAGGAAGGAGAAGAGGAAGGATAAAAAGAAGAGAAAGAGGAAGGAGAAGAGAAAGAGGAAGGAGATGAAATAGTAGAGGAAGAGGAGAAGGAGGAGGAGGAGGAGTTGGGGATTTTATCAATATGCTAAAGGAAAAGTTATATCTATGCCCCAGCTGATGAGGCATAGTGCCTATGTCTTGGGTTGACCCTACCCATAAAGCAAAGACTACTTGAATAGAGCCAAAGAATAAATGTCTCCAAGAAAGCAAACACAATAGCTAGCTTTTAATAACACTGTAAATGCAAAGGTTTGCAAAGAGCTTTACAAATATTTTGTTCCTTACAACAACTCTGGAAATAGATACTCATTATCCCCATTTTATAGATGAGGAAACTGGAAGCAGCTAAATGACATGCACAGGGTCACACAGCTAAGAAATATCTAAGACAGGTTTTAAGCTCAGTTCTTCCTGATTTCTATCCACCACATCACCTAACTGCCACATGACATAGGATTCAATCAAGCAAATATTTGAGAAATAGAGTGAGAAGCGAGGAGTGACCTAAGAAATATTTCTCTGTCCCAGGGCCTGCCCTTGTTCCATTTCACCAATCCTTTGGGAATAGAATAATCCTCAGGGAAAAGTAAATCCTGTACAATCCAGCAGACGAGCAACATTACACAAGGCAGTCGGAAGGCAAAATGGAAAATCCCTCTGAGTAACAAAACAGTTATTGAGGGAAAGCACCAGAGAAAGAACTGATTCTCCAGATCTTAGGTTCTGCCCACTCTTCTTCCCCCATGACCACTAAACTGGAAATGGATCCTTTGGGAATCTGTGAATGGAAATGAAGATAACAGAATTCTTGAGTTTGCGATTATCTATGGACTTGTCTAGGTGTGGAAGGTACCTTTAGGCATAAAGTATACAAGGTGATTGTTTATATTTGGTGTGATTGCTTTGATTGCTATGAGCTTTTAGCAATAGTCAAACTGTGCTTATGTGATTTATATCATGTCAAATTCAACTGATTGGGGTCTGTCAAAATACAGCAAGGAAGTGAAAAAGGATGGAGTTTCCCCAGTGAGTAAGACAGAATCAGAAGACATTCAGAAAATGGATGAAGATTTCACCACTTAATTAATGAGATGAACTCTGTGGCCCACAAAAAGGGTTAGAGCCAAGGGACAGAGATAGCCAGTTCTCAGATTTGTCTGATTTTAAGTAATTGCCACATCTCCAACCTTGAGCAAAGCCCCACTCTGATCAGCCAGCGGCTACTAAAATTGAGGCAAAAGCCTCCACCAGCAAAAAGATTATGACTAATCGAAGACTCAGATGATACATGGATCCAACCCTTCCAGTTGGGTGCAGTACATAATTGTTATAGTGAGTGATGAATTTGGACCCTCACTCACAAATAACTGAGTGGTAGTAATTCCTACTGGGCTTAAAATAATCAGGATCTTTCTGTAGGATGTTGAGGTTCAAATGTGTTTTTCTATTTATTATCTCATTTGTTCCTCACCATAACCAAGAGATAGTCATCAAATATATGACTAGAAAACAATGGAATATTCATACACTGAAAACAAAGATAGTCAACGGCCAATCCACATATTCCCATAGTATTTGACAATACCAAAAGAATTCAAGGAAAATCTCCTACTTATGGGAAGATGTGGACAAGAGTCACATGGATGGCTCTCTTCAACAACGAGATGATTCATACCAGTTCCAATGGTCTTGTGATGAAGAGAGCCATCTGCACCCAGAGAGAGGACCGTGGGAACTGAGTGTGGATCACAACATAGCATTTTCATTTTTTTGTTGTGATT
Source organism: Myrmecobius fasciatus (assembly GCA_023553655.1). NCBI lineage: Eukaryota > Metazoa > Chordata > Mammalia > Dasyuromorphia > Myrmecobiidae > Myrmecobius > Myrmecobius fasciatus. The sequence goes on along the minus strand of JAJPUD010001731.1, from coordinate 231,022 downwards.
TGCTTGCATTTTGTTTTCTTTCTTTTTTTTCTGGTTTGATTTGATTTTCTTGTGCAGTAAGATTATTGTATAAATACATATATTGGATTTAACATATATTTCTACCATGTTTAACATATATTGGATTACTTACCATCTGGGGGAGGGAGTGGGGGAAGGGAGGGAAATCAGAACAAGGATTTGAAAGGGTTAATGTTGAAGAATTATCCATGCATATGTTTTGAAAAATAAAAAGTTTTAATAAAAAAAGTCACATGGAATAGATTCTAATCCACACTGTTGGAAGGATTATCTACATTGAGAGGATCACAATTAGGACCTTCCTCTTGCACTATAAAGAAATGCAGATTATAAAGGAGACACTGCAGGTTTGGTTCCAAACCACTACAATAAAGTGAATATCACAATAAAGCAAGTCACGTGAGGTTTTAATTGTCTGTTTTTGACCATCTGTCAATTTTGTCCATAACTTTCTAGGTGAATTTAGGAATATAATTGATACTTAATTTTTAAAAGTTATGGACAAGAATCTGAGCTGAAACTTATTCAGATCTGCCATTTACTTGAAATGAAATTGACTAATGCCAATAAATTTCATGTTTAGTGTCTACATTTCCATATCAATAAGTTTTACTGAGCCTGGACCATCTCTACAAGTCCCCACTGACTCATTTTCCAGCTTATTCATACCCTAAAGATTTTCCAAGCCCACATCATACCCCACATGATCTTTCCCTAACTTCAGAAATAAAACAAATATTAAACACTTGCCAAGCACGGGCCACTATTTTAAGCACTAAGAGAGATACAAAGTTTAGATAAGACTTGATCCTTGTCCTCATGGAGTTGATAATCTGGGGCTAGGAGGGGTAGAATGTTGTTGTGCCATCAGAAATAGATAGATTGCTACAATACTAATGTTCTGTGTATAGCAACGATAATCAAATGATATTCTCCCTGCTCTGTAATGATGCCAGGTAAATGCTTGGCTCCGCTTCTCTAGACCCAAACCCCTGCCCTGTATGTTGTGGGAGGAGTTCCCTGGTCATTTGAATACATTCATCACATCCCATTGATCACACAGAAAACGCAAACTCCTTGAAGGCAAACTCCCGGATCGCTTTGATGTGTTTGGCCCCAGAATTTAGCACAGTACCCGACATGTAGCTAGACTGCCTATTTTCATTTCAAAAATAAGTGGCTTTCATTCATTCATTGAATGAAAGTATGAATCAAGAAACTCTATAAATACTCTTTTTTATGGAGAGGGATAGCAGATGAAGTGTTATCCCAGTTCTGGGGGTGAATGGCAAGAGGACTTTGGAATGCCCCTTGCAAAGGACTGTCTGTTTCTTATTCCGGGGCATGCTTCTCAGAGGACAACATTCAAGGGCATATGTAATACAAAAGAAGAGCAGAGAATGGCACCCCTAATTTGTCAGTGCATTAAGATCTGCCTACTGGGAGTCCACACAAGTCAGCTCTGGGATACTCCCAAGAAGCATCAGGATTGGCCTCCAGTGGGGATATCTCCTCCCATCTATCCCATCATATCCAGAGATATTTCCATGGTATCTATCCCATATCCTCACTGAGGGCAAAGATCCCTGATGGTTAGGATGCACATAATAGGCACTGAATGAATGTTTGTGCACTGCTCATCACGGAGAGGAACAGAAAGGGAAGATTCCATCCACAGGATAATAGAAGGCTATGCTGGCAAACAGAAATGGAGATCTGTGACTCTGCCATCTACTGGAAGATAAGGATAATTTCAGGCAGAACTATAAACTACATGCTAAGCATATGGTCATAAGAATAACAGAAGGGATCACCTGCAAGGAGTGATCACAAGAGTGTACACAGAAAGCACATACCAAGGAACGACTCTGGAGACAATACGTAGCTGCTTGGAGTCTACTCAGTGCATGACCGTTGGTGATTGAGGCTACGTGAGCCTTTGAAAGATGGTTGTTCACAGGTAACATTATTTTCCATGAATCCTCATTTAAGTTCCACTTGTCTTTTTTGATCTACATTAATATCTGTTCCTTCTTTTGATCTTATAAACGATATGCTTGCAAGGGAAGTTGGTGACAACATACTAGATGGGGACAGATAATAAAGAATCAAGATTTTCTGGGTAGGGAGAGACGGACAATTGTAAAAACTCACAGAAGTGGATAAGAGCCTTTGACATAAGAGTTACACATGATAAGTACATTGTGTAGTTGCCAACCAAAGAACTACATGAAGAATGAACAGGAAAGTCATCATCAATGAGGAAAAGAGCCTGAACAGTTTTCTTTGAGGATAGCAAAAGGAGATTTTTAAGAAGGCCATTGACACAGTCCAAGCAAGTGATGATAAAGGCTTGGGGTTAAGTAGGCATAGAGAAGAGGAGATTTTTCAGAAGTGAAAACATACCGGACTTGGTAACTGATTGGATAGAATAAGTAAGAGAGAAGGAAGAGCCATAATCCCAAAGTGAAAAACATGGAGACTGAGAAGGCAGTGCCATGTAGAGAAATCATGGAGTCAGAAGGAAGTGTGCGTTGAGATGAGAGAGAGCTCTGCTTTAAACACAGAACCCAGAACAACCAGGCAAAAATGTCCCAAAGGCAGTTAAGAGATGGGAGGCCAGAACTCAAGACATTTTTCTTTAATTTTTTTATTATTAATTATTGTTCTTGTTATTATTATTATAATTAATATAATATAACATATTATAATAATTATAATTATAATAATTATTAACTATTAATTAATAATTTTTTAAAATGTGAAAAAATTCACATTTTACTTGGTGCTTTAAAGTTAGCAAAAACATTTTAGAAATATTTCCTTGCTTGATTCTCAAACAATCCCATGAGGAAGAAGCTATTTCCCCATTTTAAAGGTGAGGAATATGGAACTGTGAAATTAAGTGATCTATTCAGGGTCAAAAAGCTCGTAAGGGTCTAAAGAGAGAATTGAAATCCCTAAGTCTACTGCTCCATCCACTTTGAGAGAAGTGGTCTTGAATCCATGAGAGTGAATGATTACAAAGAGAGAAAGAATGTGGAGAAAAGAGAGCAGAGCTGGGAACAGACTCTTGGGAAACACCCACCCTGAAGGAGCAGGAAAGAGGGGGAACCAGTAAAGAAGGGGTTAGAGCAGTTGGAAAATGAGTCCTCCATTCTCTGACTTCTTATTGTCTGCAGCTAGCAGCCAAAACTGATTCTATGCTTGTCTTTTTCCATTTGTCCATTGTTGGAGTGGCTCTTCACTGAGAATGGGCAAGGGGGGTGCAGGGAGTCTCAATGAGTGTGACCCCATGTCTCTGGGTGGTAGGGACATTTCCATTATGGACTCAGTACCAGCAGAATTGGGAGTCTTGGGGAGCAAAGAAGGAGAAAGGGGGAGAGCAGGATTAATGCCACTCCCCACAACTAGAAGTCTCCAGGATGACCGCTAAGATTTGTCATATCTCGGTTCCTGCAAATCCCTTTTCCTTCCTCTCCCCTATCTCTCATAGCACCAGGAAGCTGTGCCCTCCTTCTGGTACTGGGGATAGCTAGAATTTACAGAACAATGAAGGAAGAGCTAAAGAAAGCAGGTCCTGCTGCCTTGTCCTCCTATGGTCATGGGATCCAAATTGAGGGTCCTCAAAGGCTAACTAGTTCAGTTACATCAAGGGAAATGATATCCCAAATCACTTCAGAAAGCTGAAAAGGACTTTCTAACTCCTTCACTTTACAAACAAGGCAACCAAGTCCTGTGAAGTTGAGTGACTTATTCAAGATCCTACAAGACTTGAACTTTATCCATGTACCATGAAGCCTCCCCTGCTTCCTTTGTCGAAGCTCCTATCACAGAACCCAGTTCTTATATGGCGAGCCTTCCCTGAGTGACTGTGATTTTCACTTCATGGTAAGGTTTGCTGACCAAAAGTTTTTAGAAGTGATAAAGTTCCATTTTCCTTTCCCAAATCTTGGGAGTAGCAGGAAAGCCGGTTCTACACTAAGATTGCAATTGTGGTAAATGCAGAAATGGGAGGAGGCGCTTGTGGGAAAAGCAGCTGTTTTCCCTCCCACTCTGTCTGAGAAGTCTTGGCCATAGGGATAGGATCATGTCTGTCACAACAGATGCCATTTATGTATGCAACTTGATGATATCATGTTCCCCCCCCCTTTTTTTATATTGTTTTTGCTTAACTGTAGTGTGAAATCTAATTGATTTAGGAAAAGTCACTGAATCTGAGGGGAAGGTGTTACCAGTGGGCTGAGGTAAAAAATAACCAATGGAAAGTAACTTGAATCCAGGACTTGGAAATCCCAGGAAAGGAGTATTACTCACATGCCTGCCACAATAATCAGCGACAATGGCATAGCACTTCATGTGAATTATTTAATTTGGACAACCCTGTGCGTCAGGTGTTACAGATATTATTATCTCCATTTTAAGGTAAGGAGTCTCAGATAAGACATTAGATTTATATTAGACTTGAGCAAGATCAAACAGCTTCTTTGGATTTTAAACCTAAATCTTTGTGACTAATTCTTACACTCCAAAAAAGAATATTTCTCCCCTAAGGATGTGGAGATCAAAAGTAACCCAATAGTCCTCCAAAATTCAGCAAACACCATTCTACACTTCAAAGTGACCCCAAAAAGAACTATTATCCCTTCTCTACCAACCAACCCCACCCCAGCTGCAAAATCATTCTGGACTCTCCTTCCCCGAGAAGATGTAATTCCATGATTTAGACTAGGATTGCAACCAGTTCATTGAAAGGTGAGAGGATGAAGGACAGGGACCATTTCTGCCCTGAATCTGGATTATTCATTAGACAACATAACAGAAGTCAGAATATCTGAAGGGAATGGGGGGAAATAGCAAATTAACTGAGCTCATCAGGGGTTTAGATAATGACTGAAGCCATTAATAGAAAATCTAAACATTGGGGACATGGCCTCAATAGAGACAGAGTTCTATGCCACACAAGCTTCCATGATGCACTCTGTTATCACGTTCCCCAGAACAGAGTATCCTGGGTGTGTTTGAGTTAATCAGGCCAGCCTCGTGGTCAATGTTTGATTTAGCCATGATGAGTGGCCAGTCCACAGCAGGTGGGCCATGCTGAAAGCCCCTCTATCCGTGTCTCAGTCCTAATGCAGGAGGAAAGGGCCAATAACAGAGCAACAAAATGCCCTCCAGCTCTCCTCCAGGTTTTTCCCTCCCAAAACATGCTTGTACATGTCCCCATTTGAGTCAAACAGCCCTAGCTCGCTGTTTCCCTCCATGACCATCTATCTCCACCTTTGCACCCAGGCAAAGGCACAAGTCTGGGAAGTTCTCCCTTCTCTGAAAGCCCTGGCACCTTTCAAGACTCAGCTCAAGAGCCACCTTCTATGAGATGCCCTTTCTGATCTCCCCACTTGTTAGTCCTTCCCCTAAAATGGCTTTGTATTTCTTCTGCATGTATTTGTATTTTGAGGTAAAAAGTTACCTTCAGATTGACTGACACAAGGGCAAATCACTTAATCCTTCAGTCCCCCCAGTGTTCCCTTAAAACTAGAGTGGTCATTTAGGTGTCCATCTGTATTGGTGGAGGGAATCTCCTTCCTGGGAGTTATAGATAGCACAGGCCTGGTTTAAGAAAGATAACTGATATTCTCTAGTGGGAGGATTCGAACTTGAATTTGACCTCAGAAAGTCAAAGTATTTATCTCATAGATTCCAAACTTTTCAAAGGAAATAGATATAAGATCTAGCATTTCTATGGTACTTTGAAAGTGGCCAGATGCTTTGGGCAGGTGCTATTGTTATTCCAATCTTACAGAGAAGGAAACTGAGGCTGGGGGTATTTAAGTGACTTGTCCAACGTCATATGATTAATGGATTGTGAGATGGCATTTGAACCCAGGTTTTTGTTCTTCTAAATCTAGCTCTTTTCTGTCACACCATGCTATTTCTGAAACGTAGAAGACTTGAATTCAAATCCTACCTCCAACTATATATGACATCAGGCTAGTTTCCCTAACCTCTCTCAGCCTCGGTTTGCCCTTCTGTGAAATGGGGTGGTTGGATGAGATGCCCTGTGAGATCCCTTGCAGTTCCCATGATTCAGAGGAAGAGAGAGGATGAGCATTGTACCATATCTGATACCCTGCTAAGATCAGACTCCAGGAGAGCTCCCTGGGTCTCATGCCTCCAGGCTCTGCCGCTCACTTCCAGTTCTCTGGGAGAAGTGTTCCTCTCCGCCAAGTGGACTCTTCCCAGGAGATGAGAGGCATTTCAGGCCGGGCTCATCTCCCCTCTGGACCTTTCCCCAAATTCAGTGTGGAACTGAAGGGCAGAGAAATCAGGTTTGTTCCCCTAGGGTTCACAGCAAGAGAGGACTGACAGATGCTGGAGACCCCAAAACTGAGGCAATGGCTGGCGGGGTTCCCTCCTCAGCTTTTCCAAGGAGCTCATGAAACATCTCACGGATTCAAGCAAAGGAGACCAACTGAAAGATCTGGGGGAGACGTAACTAATCAGGGGAGACGAGGCAGCCCTTCAGCCATTTGGGGCGCCAGAAGTGGAAGGGGAGCTACTCTCTGTTACTTCTAAAGGCAAAGCTAGGAGGCCTGAATGGAAGCTGCCAAGAGACAAGGTTAGACAGTGTCTGGAAAGACTGACAACAAGAACCATCCCAGCTATCCCAAAGTGGGGCAGGATCCCTCAGGAGGGAGTGAGCTCCCCGTCACTGGGCGTCTTCAAGCAAAGGTCAATGAGCCCAGCTAGCATCCTCTCTACACCCATATGTGCACACTGTGTGACCCTGGGCAAGTCATTTCCCCCTGTCTGCCTCAGTTTTCTCCCCTGTAAAATGACCTGGATAAGAAAATGGCCGACCACTCCAGGGTCTTTGCCAGGAAAATCACAAATGGGATCCCAAAGAGGCTGAAATGACTCAGCCACAAAAATATACATCCGTTTATTTGTATATTCATGTTGTGTCCCTCATTAAAATGGCAACTCCTTGAGATGAGGACTTTTTTCTTTGTCTCTCTGCATTCGACACAGCGCCTGGCGCATAGTAGGTGTGTTAGAGATGCTAGCAGGAGGATCTGCTAGGGAGCCGAAGGGAGTCTGGATGGCCAGTGAGATCGCTTCCTGTTCTAAGAGTCGGTGGTTCTGTGATGGCGATTGCCTGCGTGCCTGTATGCGTGCACAAGGTTAGGGATGGGAAATTCAGGCACTTTCTGTCCTTCCTTTTTATCCATGGGTAGAACGCCATGGCCATTGGGGGCCTTCCTAACTATGGGATTCTGGGATTCGGTGAATGCAGAACAAATAAACAGGGAAACTTGGAGGAGGGTGCCTGAGAAAAGGTTAAAAAGGCCAGCTCATGGGAGGGAACAAGGACTAGGAGAGCAGCCAAGAAAAAGAAAAGGCAGCCAGAGCCCAGCTGGGGCAGCGGAGGCTAAGGGAGAGCTGCCCCCAAGCAGACAGAGCAGAGACAGCTCTGGGAAAGTCGGAAAGGGGCTCCGGAGAGCATCCGCCGCAGAGCCGGCTCCAATTTAGCCCCAGAGGCTTGAGGCTCTTAACAGTCCCCTTCCGACTCCCATCTCTGCCCTTGACTTTCTGGCTCTTCAGGAGCGCAAGAAACAGGATCCAAAGTCACTGGGACCCCTCTAGGCTTGCCGGGATCCTGCAGGGACCCCGGCCTGCTCAGCCCCAGCCCTGGCCCCGGCCATTAAAGCTATGGGCTGCCCAGGCCCTTACAAATACAGCCCAGGTACCCACAGGTGACTGAGAGCAAACAGGTGGGATCATGCCCCCTTGGTGAATGGAAACCACGCAGACAAGTGTGCTGTGCAGCTTCTTGCCTCCTCTTTGCTTGGGGAATCACCCTCCTGGAGGGCCCTGCTAGTAGTAGTGGTGGTAGTGGTGGTGGTAGTAGTAGTAATACTAACTAGTAGTAGTAGTGTTGGTGGTAGTAGTAGTAATACTAACTAGTAGTAGTAGTGTTGGTGGTAGTAGTAGTAATACTAACTAGTGGTAGTAGTGGTGGTAATGGTGGTGGTAGTAATAGTAATACTAACTAGTAGTAGTAGTGTTGATGGTAGTAGTAATGGTAGAAGTAGTGGTGGCGATGGTGGTAGTAGTAGTAATACTAACTAGTAGTAGTAGTGTTGGTGGTAGTGGTGGTGGTAGTAGTAGTAATACTAACTAGTAGTAGTAGTGTGGGTAATAGTAGTGGTAGAAGTAGTAGTGGTGATGGTAGTAGTAATAGTAATGGTAGTAGTAGTAGTGGTGATGGTAGTAGTAATAGTAGTAGTAGTGGTGGTGGTGATAGTAGTACTAGTAGTAGTAGTGGTGGTAGTAGTAGTAGTAGTAGTAGTAATGGTAGTATTAATACTAACTAGTAGTAGTAGTGTTTGGTAGTGGTAGTAGTAGTAATAGTAGTAAGTAGTAGTGGTGGTGATAGTAATAGTGGTAGTGGTAGTGGTAGTAGTACTAGTAGTAGTATTGGTGGTGGTAGTAGTAGTAGTAGTAGTGTAATAGTGATGGTGGTAGTAATAGTAGTATTGTAGTGGTGGTGGTAGTGGTAGTACTAGTAGTAGTGGTGTTGGTGGGAGTAGTAGTAGTAGTAATAATGGTAGTAGTATTAATAATAACTAGTAGTAGTAGTGTTGGTAGCAGTAGTAGTAGTAATAGTAAGTAGTAGTGGTGGTGATAGCAATAGTAGTAGTAGTGGTAGTAGTAATAGTAGTAGTAGTGGTAGTGGTAGTGGTAGTAATATCAGTGGTAGTATTGGTGGTGGTAGTAGTAGTAATACTAACTAGAAGAAGTAGTGTTGGTAGTAGTAGTGGTAGAAGTAGTAGTGGTGATAGTAGTAGTAGTATTGTAGTGGTGGTGGTGGTGCTGGTAGTACTAGTAGTAGTGGTAGTGGTGGGAGTAGTAGTAGTAGTAGTAGTAGTAGTGCAGTAGTGATGGTGGTAGTAATAATAGTATTGTAGTAGTGGTGGTGGTGGTGGAGTCACTGGGGCCTGTCTGACTCTCTGGGACCCCTTGGACCACTGCCCACTACTGTCTCCTGGACTCTGTCCAAGCTCACGGTGGTGGCTCCCATGACACTCTATCCATCTCATCCTCTGCCGGCCCCTGTTATTTTCCCCTTCAATCTCTCCCAACATCAAGGCTGTCCTCACCCACTAACAGAACTGTAACTAGGGCAAGGCTGCAGGAGCTTTGTCCCAGGAACACGGAATTCAGAAGGTGCCCACATAGTTCCAAACCACAGAAATAAGGGCGCTTTGTGACCAGTTAGAAAAAATGAGGAGTCACAGTCAGAAGCTGCCAGGTGCCATACCCCAAACCTCAGTGGCTTCTTGGGCCCCTTTGGGAGTGTTCCCCATGCCATGCGCCCTGCATACAAACCCTGCTGCGTTTCCATCCAACTGTAAGGCTCCTGTCATCGGAGCAGATAGCAGGATGTGCTCTGCAAAGACCCCTCCCCTGCTCCATCATCCCCCTGCCTCTGACATCTCTCCCCTGCTCATGGCTCAACTCTTTTTAAAGGCGCTACAGCCTTCTCCATAGCTGAACTCTGCAGTCTGGAGCTTCCCTCCAGTCACCGATGACTTCTTCACCCCCAGTGGACTGACTTTTCCCCACCATTCTTCCTGACCTCCACAGCCTCGGCCATTGGCAGTCACCTTCTGTGCCTCAGTTTCCTCTGTTGGCCGTTCACCCGGGCCCCGTTAGTTAACTCTAGGTAAAGAACAAGCTCTGTTGTAAGCCTTTATCTTCCCCCCCCATTTCCCTAGACGGTCTCCTGGCTCCTTCGGGCTCATTTATCATCTCTAGGCAGAGCTTTTTCAGATCCAGCCCTGACCTCTCTCCTGACCTCTAGTCTTCTATCTCCAGCTGCCTATTGGACATCTCAAACAAAACACCCAGAGGAATTCATGATCCTTCCCCTAAAACTCTGGCCTTTTCCTATCTTTTGCTGCTACCGTAGAGGGCTGCAGTCCCCCAGGCTCCCACTCCAAGAGTCATCCTGGACTCCTTCCCAAAGCAGGGCCAGGCCTGTTGATCTCACTTCTGCAGCATCTCTCTCCTCCGGCACTGTCCCCCTTCCTCACCTCACACCCAGGCTATTGCAATGGGGGCGTCCTCATAGAGCTATAAAAATGATGTCCCCAGAACCAGGAGATCATTGTACACGGCAACAACAAGACTATACGATGATCAATTCTTTTTTTTTTCTTTTTTCTTTTTTTTTTATTTTTTAATTTTATTTTATTTGCATAACATATGTGTGGGTAATTCTTCAACAATAACACTTACATAGCTTTCCGTTAGAAATTTTTCCCCCCAACTTCCCCACCCCTCCCCTAGATGGCAGGATATCCACTACATGTTAATTATGTTAAAATATTGGCAAATCGAATATATGTATACATATTTCCAAACTTATCATTGTTGTGCAAGAAAAATCTTATCTACACAAATGATATATCAGATAAAGGAAACACAATGTAAGCAAACATCAATCAAGGAGTATGAGAATGTTATGTTGTGGTCCACATTTCGCATCCCTCTCTCTGGGTGTATATGGCTTTCTTCAGTGAACAACTGGAGGTGGTTTGAAACATATCATTGTTGAAGAGAGCCATGTCCAATACGATGATCAATTCTGATGGACGTGGCTCTCTTCAACAATGAGGTGATTCAGGCCAGTTCCTATGGTTCAGTGATGAAGAAAGCCATCTACATCCAGGGAGAGGCCTGTGGCAACTAAGTGTGGACAACAGCATTTTCATGCTTTCTGTGAATATTTGCTTGCATTTTGTTTTCCTTCTTAGGTTATTTTTTTTCTCTTTCTAGATCTGATGTTTCTTGTGCAGCAAGATAACTGTATAGATATGTATACACATATTGGATTTGTCCTATTATTTAACATATTTAACAATATTAGACTACCTGCCATCTAGGGGAGGGGATGGGGAGAAGGAGGGAAAAATTTGGAACAAAAAAAACTTTTGCAAAGGTCAATGTAGAAAAATCACTCATGTTTTGTAAACAAAAAGCTTTAATTTTTAAAAATTTCTACCAAAAAAAAGTTGCTCTAAAAAAAAATCTCCTGGGGCAGCTAGGTGGCGCAGTGGATAGAGCACCAGCCCTGAAGTCAGGAGGACCTGAGTTCAAATCTGGTCTCAGACACTTAACATTCCCTAGCTGTGTGACCCTGGG
>JAJPUD010001731.1:176485-219690 GCA_023553655.1 Myrmecobius fasciatus | reverse complement strand
CTCCTTGCAATTTTTCATTCACAAAGCCCCATCTCCCGCCTCAAGGCGTTCCCACTAACTATTGGCCATGTCCAGGATCCCTCCCTCCCTCCTCACCTCTGCCTCCCAGCATCCCTGGTTTCCTGCAGGCCCCCACTGATATCCTGCCAGTGCCTTCCCTCTACGATACCACAATTTGTCCCGCATAGATCTTGCCTAACATCATCGCTTCCACGGTCAGAGACCATTTTTGCCTCTCTTTGCGTCACCAGTGCTTAGCATAAGGCCTGACCATAGCAGATTCTCAATAAAGGCTTGTTGACTGAAGAGTTTCAATGGGGGGACAGAGACCAGGAGAGGTCCAGAGCTTCCAAGAAGAGCAGACCCAAAGGGAGAGCCCCAAGGAGGACCCAGGACACGTCAGTGATAACGTACAAGACTTGGGTACCTAGGATGGGAGGAAGGAGAAAGAGCAGAAAGGAGTTACCTTGACACTTAAGGCAAAGTCTCCAAATCTGCTATGGCCTTGGCCTGTTAGCACCTAGGAGAGTTCAGGGAAGTCCCTTTGGCTTTTTGGCCCTCAGTTTCTTCACCTGTAAAAAGGCAGGGTTAGGCTGCATGTTCTCTAAATCTATAATTCCATGATCTGAAGATCCTGAAGAGCCAGTATGAGAAGATGACACAGGAAGAAGGTTAACTAGGGATAAAAAGAAGGGCTTGGACCTGGATTCTAAGAGTAACTCTGAGGGGGGATGGGATTTTCAAGTACTATGACTCACAAGCCCCCACCAGTGTGCTGCCATTAATTATAGCTAGAGTTAGCCTTGTGGTATTTACTAAGAAGGTAAAGCAAGGACCAGTTCTAGGAGAAACTAGGTGGCTCAGCGGAGAGAGTAACAGGCCCACAGCTGAAAAGATCTGAGTTCAAATCCAATTTCAGATCAGAGCCACATGATCCTGAGCAACAAGGCATTTTGTAATTAATTGGGGTCATCCTAACATTGTGATGTCATTGATTCTCTCTGAGGTCAGAAACAAGGACTGGGGTGGAACCCTACCCTTCTGCCTATTTTCACTTTTTTAAGTATATGGAACAAGAGCATGATTCCCAGCTAAATTCTGAAAGAAGTTTACTCATTAGCTTCTTCCTTTATACCCTTCCCAAAGTTGTCTTATTCCTTCGGTTATCCAGAGCCTTCACCCTGGCCCATTGCCTCACAATACCCCTGGGTCTCCTCTAAGAACTTTTCATTGCCATGCTGACCTCTCTCCCCACCCAAAAAAAAAATAAATAACATAACCTTGTCCCCTTATGACCAGCCACTGTGCTTCCCAGTCTGATAAACAAGCTAAACAAAGAAATTAGCCAGGCTGACTTGCGTGAGTAAACTTGTGTAGTCATCCCCCATCAAAATAAATCCCTTTTCTTTTCTCCCCAATAATATAGGTCTATTTGGAGGGGGTCCTTTTGGAAAGCGTTCCTGGTGACATTTTCTAACCTGGAAGCACCACTCTGGTGGTGAGAATTTCAGGTCAGCTACAACATGAGCAACATGTGCCAGCAGCTGGCACAGCACCCATCACATAGGAGTCACTTAGTAATTGCATATTAAATACATGTTCTAGAAGTAAGTATGGCAGAGAGCTAGAACCAGATTTGAGAAGACCTGCCTTGTTATCCAACAACAGCAGTCATGAAAAGGGTGGCCATTAGACTGATAGTCTATTCATTCAACAAGATTCTAATCCTGTTTCTGAGACTTATTAGAGTTATAATCATGTGGCTTAGACTTTTTAGCAGAATTTTGCTCATCTGTAAAATGGGGATCATAATATGGTGTAATATGGTGTAAGGTTCAAGCAAAAAATTAAAAACATAAATTACTTAAACTTTAAAGTACATAGATATGTTATTATTTGATGGCAGATTGCTAAGGAAGATGGTTGCAAACAGGAAGGACCTTGTGCTAGTCAATGTGGATGGGCTATCCACTTCTTTATGCTAGGGCAGCTGGGTAGCCCAATTCTGGCGTCAAGATTTCAAATCGAGCTTCAGACACAAGTCATAATCCTATTTGCCTCAGTTTCCTCATCTGTAAAATGAGCTGAAGAAGGAAATGGCAAACCACCCCAGTCTCTCCACCAAGAAAACCCTAAATGGAGTTATGGAGAATCGACTAAAACAATTGAACAACAAACGTACGCCAGGTGAGAGCCATTCAAAAAGGAGGTTGTACAATAAGTTTGGAAATATGTATACATATATTCGATTTGCCAAGCATTATAACATAATTAACATGTAGTGGATATCCTGCCATCTAGGGGAGGGGTGGGGAGTAGGAAGGAAAAATTTGTAACAGAAAGCTTTGTAAGGGTTAATGTTGAAGAATTACCCATACATACGTTTTGCAAATAAAATAAAATTTAAAAAAAAGGAAAAAAAAGAAAATAAAAAAGGAGGTTGTAAACAGCAAGAAAAAATGGAAGTCATCAGGATTCTGGAGCCAAAAAAGAGCTAAAAAGTCAGCTAGAGCTTCCAGCTCAAGGCCTGCCCACATCCCATGTCTCCCAAGTAACCAAGATCTCAGTAAGTCTGTTCCTGAGGTAGATATTCCAACACTGAACCACAAGAGGGAGGCAAGTTATTGCCGATGGAGCTGGGATGAGCTCCCAGGGAAGGTGGCTGTGAGCTGGCTACCCAGAAGTTACTTTTAATTCTTCACTCCAAAATGCCAGTCCCTGCTGGGGTACCACCCAACAACAGCAGCAGGGGAAGGCGAGGTCTGGTACTGCGGGATGTTTATTCAACTGAGTCTATGAAGCACCTAGTATGGGAAGCTCCATGAGGGCAGCACAATGCTGGGCACAAGACAGAAAATTAACAAATGCTGCTAATTAACTGGTTGAGATCAAGGACTGCTTTGTGTGTTTTTTGTCAAGTCAGGATGCTCAGGTGGAACAGTACTTAGAGCATTCTGCATAGAGTCAAGAAGATCTGAGTTCAAATTTTACCTCAGGCGCTTGCTAGCAAAATGACTGTAAGCAAAATCACTTAATGGCTGTCTGCCCCATGTTCCTGAACTGTAAAGTGGAGGCAATCGTAGCAGTCACCTCCCGGGGTTATAATAAGAATCAAATAAGATAACATTTGTAGAGTGCTTAGCACAATGCCTGGCACATAGTAGGTGCTTAATAAATGTTTATTCCTCTAGTAGGGGTGAAAGAGGTGAAGAGTGATTTCAAGGGATGAAAAAAAAAAAGCTCTAATAACTAAAATCTAATGGTTCGCATTTAGTGGCTCTCAAACTCTTCAGGGATTCACAAGATAGTCCAAAAGGTTTCTTTCATGGCACTTGAAGAAGTAAATAATTGCAGAGTGTTGTAAGTAGTGTGTTAAAACACGTTTGTTGTTGAAAGGGGTTGGTAGAACAGACAAAAAAAGTTAGGAATCACTGAACTAGGATTTGAATAGCGTGGGTTAGCCCAAAATATAACCCAAAAGATTGAAAAAACAAACATTTATTTTCACTATAATTTTCATCTATATTTATATATTAACATTTGGTTGCTTTGAGGGATCTGTGATGTGTCAATAGAGGTATTTTCTTCAGGAATACAGAACTCAGCCCTGACTCTCATCCTGTGCTGTTCATGACCACCATCATCACCATTACCGCCATTACAGCAGCTAACATTGAAGGACTTTACATGTTAGCCCTCTGAGAAAGGAACAAAAATTAGCCACATTTTAAAAATGAAGTAACTGAGGCCGCCAGAGGTTAAGTGGCTGGCTCAACAGCTCACAAATAGTAAATATATGAAGTGGGATTGCAACTCCGGTCTTCCAGACTACACATCCAGTGCTCTTGCCACCAATCAGTCAATAAAGATTTATTAAGTGCCTACTATGCACTGGGTACTGTGCTAGGTGCTGGGAATTCAAAAAAAAGTAAAAGACAGCATTTATCCTAAAGTGCTTAAAATCTAATGAGCAAGGAATAATGATACAAAATTTCTAAATAATATACTTGCAAGGAAGTTACAATAACGTAATACCACAAGGATAATATGCTGTGGGCAGGTCAGATTTACAGGCAGGCAGAGCTGATTCAGTATGAGGAAAACTACAAGCAAAATGACCATAACAATAATAAAAACTAAAATTATATTATCATCCCAGTAAATGCTGAAAAAGCTTTTTGCAAGATACAACGTCCATTACTGTTTAAAAAAAAACTAAAAAGCACAGAAATAAATGAAATTTTCCTTTAAATAACAAGTAATATTCATTTAAAATCAAGCAAACATTTTTCTAACGGGAAAAGATGGAACTTTTTCCAGTAAAATCAGGACCAAAGTAAGAATATCCATTATCATTATTACTATCCAATACTGGACTAGAAATGTTAGTTGTAGCAATAAGACAAGAAAGAACAATTAAAGGAATAAGCATAGGCAAAAAGAAAACACTCTCTGTTTTTGCAGATAATATAATGGTTTACTCAGAAAATTTAAAAAAAAAACTAATCCAAACAATTAACAACTTTAGCAAAGTTGAAAGATATGAAGTAAATCCACATAAATCATCAGCACTTCTATATATAATCAACAAAATTCAGCAGGAAGAAATAGGAAGAGAAATTCCATTAAACTAGCTACAGACACCATAATACATTCTAAATGGATATACAACCTTAATATTAAATATCCTGTTATGAAAAAAATTAGAGATAAGAGACTATGTACCTCTCATAGCTATGAGTAAGAGACGTATTCTTAACTTGAGCTATATTCTTCTCTCCTCAAAAGATAAAGGCAATTACAAAAGACAAAATAGAAAACTTTGATTATTTGAAACTGAAAGGCTCCTGTACAGACAACATTAATGCATCTAGGATAAGAAGGGAAAAAGGGGAATGGGAAAAACAAATCTTTTATCAAATTTCTCTGGCATTCTTTTTCTGTAATTGTAAATACTTTGCAGCTTTCTTCTTTTGAGAATTGTTCATATTCTTTGACCATTTATCTATTCTAAGTGGAAAGGCTTTTGGCTTATGTATGCAAATCAAAACACCAGCCTTTCATCCTGCAAACTGGCAAAAATTACCTCCCCAAAAATGGCAAAATGTTGGAGAAATTGTAGGGAGACAGGCACCCTTATTGGGAGAGCTGTGGAATGGTACAATCATTTTGGAAAGCAATTTAGAATCAGGCAAATGAAGTGATTAAATGAAGATTAAAATGTCCATAAACCTTTGAAACAAAGACTCCATTACTAGGTTTATACTCCAAGGAAAACAATAGGAAAAAAAACAAAAAGTTTCCATATACTCCAAAACATTTATAGCAGTATTTTTGTGACAGCTAAGAATTGGAAACAAAATAGATGTCCATCGTTGGGAAATGACTAAACAAATTGTGATGCACGAATATAATGAAATACTACTGTGTTGTAAGAAATGATGAGTGTGTAGAATAAAAAGAAGCATCAAAAGACTTTATGAATCAATATAGTATGAAATGAGCAGAGCCAAGATAACACTATACACAGTAACTACAACAATATAAATAGAAAGAACAATACTCTAAAAAAATAAAAGCAAAAGCAACAAAAGTATAAAGATCAAGGGGGACTTGAACAAAGTCTTCAAGTAGATCAGATGTTACACACTGCACAGGTTCTCAGATAATCTCAATGAATTGATTAATTGTGATGACTTTTTTTCTTTTCTAAAAAATACTATTTGCCATATGGGATGGCTTTGGGGAAAGGGAAACGGAGGAATGCATGGGATGCTATGGAGATGTAAGAAACAGGATATATCTACATATACAGACAGTATAAATACTTAAAAGTTTACCTGCCAAGACAAATACAGGAATTATATGAGTACAATTACAAAATACTCTTCACACAAATAAAGACAGATCTAAATAATTGAAGAAATATTAATTGTTCATGGGTAGGTTGAGCCAATATAATAAAAAGGACAATACTATCTAAGTTAACTGCTTTTTCAGTGTTATTCCAATCAGACTGCCAAAGAATTACTTTATGGAGTCAGAAAATATAATAACAAGATTCATCTGGAAAAACAAAAGTTCAAAAATATCAAGGGAATCAATAAGAAAAAAAGATAAGAAAGGAGATGGTCTAGCAGTACCAGATCTCAAACCATACTACAAAGCTCTAATAATCAAAAACAATTTGGTCCTGGATAATAAATAGAGAGATTGATCACTGCAACTCATTAGGTACACAATATAGAAGCAAACGAATGCAATAACTGAGTGTTTGATAAACTCAAAGATCTCAATTTCTGGGGCAAGAACTTGTTATTTGACAAAAACTATTGCGAAAACTGGAAAGTAGTCTATCAGAAACTAAGCACAGACTAGTATCTGACACTATATATCAAGATAAGCTCAAAATGAATGCATGATGTAAACATAAAGGGTGTTCTAAGCAAATTAGTGGGCCGAGAAAGAAATTACTTGTATGATCTATATATAGAGGAAGTTCAAGACTAAACAAGAGATAGAGAGATTCATGGGAGGTAAAATTAATAATTTTATCATATAAAGTTTAAAAGATTTTGCACTGACAAAATAGTGCAACTAAAATTAGAAGCAAAGCAGGAAACTGGGGGCGGGGGAGGGACCTTTGCCGCAAGTTTCTCTGCTAAAAATCTCATTTCTCAAATATGAAGGGATCTGAGTCATATTTACAAAAACAGAAACCATTCTTCAAATGATAAATGGTCAAAGGATATGAATTCTTTTCAGTTTACAGAAGAAGAAATCAAAGCTATCAATAGTTAGATGAAATATTATCCAAATCATTAATAATTAGAGAATTGCAAATTAAAACAATTCTGAAGTGCCATCTCATACCTGTCCACTATTGGTGGAGCTCTAAATTAGTGCAACTATTCTGGAAAGCAATTTAGAATTATACCCAAAATATACCCTTCGACCCAGCAATACCTCTACTGGACTATATCTCTGGGAAGACCCAAGAAAGAGGAAAAGCATCCATATATACAAAAATATTTTTATAGCTCTTTTGTTCTGGCAAAGAATTAGAAACTGAGAGAACACCCACCAGTGGAGAAAGGGCTGAAAAAGTGGGGTCATGATATATTGTTGGGCTGTAAGAAATGATGAAAAGGATGTTTTCAGAAAAACCTAGGAGGATTTATATGAATTGACGAAAAGTAAAGTGAGCAGAACTGTAACTGTGATACTGTGTGCAATAGTGTAAAGATTATGATTTCTGTAAGACTTAGTAACTCTGTTCAATACAATGACCCATTATAATTCAAAAGGACTTATAAAATATGTTATCCACCTGTAGATAGAGGACTGATGGACTTAGAGTGTAGGATGAAGCATATTTTTTTCTTTTTTTCTTGATTTTGGGGGGAGTAATATGGCTAATGTAGACATAACTACACACTTGTAATATTGAAATAATAATATTGTAATAAGGGTTTTTTCCTTACCTTCTCATTGGGTAGGGAAGAGGATACAAGGTGAAAAAAATTTGGAACTAAAATATAATTTTACATTTTTCACTTTAAAAATATATTTTTAAAAAATCTAATGAAGAGATAAGCAAATATGTACACATAAATTATATGCAGGATAAATAGGAAATTACTAAAAGAATGAAAGAACTAGAAAGGGAAATGCGTCTTGTAAAAGATGGGATTTTAACTAGAATTTAAAGAAAGCCAGGGAAGCCATTCATCAGAGATGAGGAAGGGGAGCATTCTAAGCATGAGAGAAAGCCAGAGAAAGCCCACAGCGTCTTATCCATGGGATAGCAAGAAACTCGGTATCACTAACTCAAAGAGTATATTCTAGGGAATAAAGCATAAGAAGACTGGAAAGATAGGAGGGAGTGTCTATGAAGGGCTTTTTTTGTATTTTTATTTTGTATTTATATTTGATCTTTGAGATCACAGGAAGACACTAAAGTTTACTGTGGGATGGTGATGACACGATCTGACCTATGTTTTAAGAAAATCACTTCAGTGACTGAATGGAGGGTGGACTGGAATGGGGAGAACCTCGAGGAAGGCTGTCCCACCAGCAGGCCATTTCAATAGTCCAGTCATAAAAGGCAATGGGAACCCCTACAAGAGTAGTGCCAGTGACAGAGGAGAAAAGAAGGTATAATTGAGAGGTTCTTTTGCAAAGGTGAAATTGAAAAAGGCCTTGGCCATAGATTGGGCATGGAGGGGGAGAGATGATGAGAAGGTGCCGATGAGGTTGTAAGAGACTGAGGGGATGGTGGTGCCCCTAATGGTAATAGGGAAATTAGGAAGGGGAATTAGGAAGCCCTCTTAGAAGTCTCCAAAAAAGGATCTGTCTGTGGTCCTGGAAACCTATCTTTAAGTCTGGGAACACTGCATGGGTACCATTTCAGCACAAAGACAGTTAACATTCACATTGACTCCATTATGAGACCGTGGCCTTTTCCAATTGTCCATGCCCCTCCTGCTATCTCATACACTGCTTTTTCTGCTCCAGCCATCAGTATAATAAGCCCCAACCTGCCATATTTATGCCAGCCATGTGTGTATCCACTGCATTCTGGGCCACCTGCAATGTTAACTCCTTGGAGACTGGGGGGCTCTGGGAGTAGCAGCCATCTGGCATCCCCATTGGTGATTTTCCTAAAGAATGACTTTGGGGTCAGACAACAGCTAAGTGAAGGAGAGTGGGCTCATGCCAGATCAGTGACAGGAACCAGAGACTCTTAGGCCAGAAATGTCTTCAACTTTGTGAAGAGCTTCTTTGTAGGAGAGAGATTCTATCTGTGCCACGTGGCCCCAGAAAGCAGAATTAAAAGCAACAAGTTAAAGAAGTGAAGCAGTGGGTTTACATTGGATGTCAGGGGAAACTTCATTATTAGAGTTTTCCCAAAGCGAGTTAAGGGGGATAGCTAAGTGCCACCATAGTGCGCAGAGCACCATGTCTAATCAGGAAGCTCAGGTTCAGATGGTACTAGCTGTGTGACTCTGAGCAAGCCACTCCACCCTGTCTGCCTCAGTTTCCTCATCTATAAAATGAGCTGGAAAAGGAAATGGCAAATCGTGTCAGTATCTTTGGCAAGAAAACCCTAAATGAGGTTACCAAGAGCCAGACATGATTAAAATGGCTGAACAATAAAAAGCCTCTCTTAAAAGGCATCTAGTTAGAGTAGATGCCCATCAGTTGGAGAATGGCTGAATAAGTTATGTATATGAATGTGATGGAATATTATTGTTCTATAAGAAATGATCAGGAGTATGATTTTAGAGAGGCCTGGGAGACTTAGATGAACTAATGCTAAATAAAGTGAGCAGAACCAGGAGATCATTATACACGGCAACAACAAGATCATGTGATGATCAATTCTGATGGACATGGCTCTTTTCAACAATGAGATGATTCAGGCCATTTCCAATGATCTTGTGATGTAGACAGCCATGTGCACCCAGAGAGGGGACTGTAAGAACTCAATGTGGATCACAACATAGCATTTTCACTCTTTGTTATCGATTACTTGCATTTTATTTTCTTTCTCAGTTTTTTCCTTTTTAATTTGATTTTTCTTGTGCAGCAAGATAATTGTATAAATATGTATGCATATATTGGATTTAACATATATTTAACATGTTTAACATATATTGGATTACTTGTTATCTAGGGGAAGGGGTGGGAGAAGGGAGGGAAATTTAGAACACAAGGTTTTGCAAGGGTCAATGTTGACAATGTTTTGAAAATAAAAATCTTTAATTAAAAAAATAAATGAAGTAAATCAAGCCAGTTCCAGTGGTCTTATGATGGAGAGAGCCATCCGTACCCAGTGAGAGGACGGTGAGAACTGAGGGTGGACCACAACATAGCATTTTCACTTTTTTGTTGTTTGCTTGCATTTGTTTTTTTTTCTTTTTTTTTCCTTTTTGATCTGATTTTTCTTGTGCAGTATGATAAATGTAGAAACAGGTATAGAAGAATTGCACGTGTTTAATTATATTGAATTACTGGCCATCTAGGGGAGGGGATGGCAGGAAGGAAAGGAGAAAAAAATTGGAACACAAGGTTTTTCAAGGGTGTATGTTGAAAACTATCTATGCATATGTTTTGAAAGTAAATTACATTATATTATATTATATCATCATAACACTATAGGGTATCTTATAACACTATAGGCTCAAATGCAATCCAATTCAATATTACAAATAATTATTATATGCTTCCTATGTACAAGATTCAGAACATAAAAAGAAAAACAATAAAATATTTCCTTCCCTTAAGATGCTAACCTTCTCATGAAGGCTATAACCTGTATGCAGACAAGTAAATCTAAAGTAATTTGAGGATGGAAAGAACATTAATAACTGGGAGGGGTAGAGGGAGACATCCAGGAGGGGATGGCATGAGAGCTTAGTCTTGGAGAAAGATAAGGCTGTGAAAGGGAGAAAGTATATTCCAAGTTGGGGGAAAAGGGGGATCAGGAGAGAATCAGGAGAGAAAAGAAGCAGCTTGTGAAGTGGGGAGATGGAAAGCCAAGGCAGGGAATCTCCACCTATTAGCCCGATTTGGCTGGCATGTATCATTGTGATGGCAAGTGATTTGAAATGGGTCTGGAAAAGCAGATTGGAGTCAACGTGTGAGCAGTGCTAAATGATGAGCTAAGGAGTTATATGTGCTCTTAGAGTTACTAGGGGGTCAAGGAGAGGGACAGAACCAGACCTGGGCTTGAGGAAAATGTTTTGGGGAGCCATAGAGAGAACACTGCCTCTCCCAAGCATCTTGGGAGCCATTTTTTTCTGCTTCTTTTCGAATGAGGGGAGGAATATGCACTGGCTGTCCCACATCTTTCAGGAGGTGGAGCCCCAACCTCCATCCTATGGAACGGGCTGAATGCTCGTGAATTTAATCTCCCACACTTACATAATTACCTGCTTTCTCTGTTCAACCCTTGATTTTTCAGATTAATATTTTTTTCAAATTAGAGCTGCTTTTCATATTTAAAACAAATTCTTTTTTTTTCAAATGAGCTATTAATAAAGTGTATCTCTGAGCTCATTTCCATAACTAAGATATGGAAATGTTTGGCGTTGTCTTAAAAAAAGGCACACATGTAAAACATCTGAGTTCTAATATTCTAGAATATTCTGGGACATTCTGAAAGGTAGATTGAATTTATGATAAAGACTCTGGGAATAAAAGGGAAGCTGTCATGACAAGGAGGATGGGACTGTTTGGGGCAGGGAAAAAGCTATTTCCTTGGATCTAGGGGCTCACCAAGGAGAGAAATGATGCAGCCCAATGGTCTTCATTCTGAAGGTCCATTATTTTGGACCAGAGCAAGTGTGAAAGCTGATAATAAAAAACACTTAACATACTTCATACGCATGTTAGAATGGTGATACAGTGTGTAGGATTCCACCTCTGGAGGCTACTTGACCTCTGTTTGCCTCAGTTCCCTCATCTGTAAAATGGGGATAATTAAAGCATCTACCTCCCAAAGTTGTTGTGAGGATCAAGTGAGAATACTGGTGGGTGCCTGGCATATATCAAACACTATATAAATGTTACTATTATTATCATTATTGCTATCATTATCATCCTTATTACTTTATACAGACCATCCTATTCCTCGTTCCAAGCTAGGGTGATCACCATGGTAACATGGCTTCATTTCATGAATCACCTGACTCATCTTAGGTCAAATGCTTTTTAGTCTCTGAGGGTGATTCACAGACTCACAGGAGAATAGATTTAGAGGAGTAAGGGACCTTACAAGTCATCTAGGGGATAGAATGCCCGGCTGGAGTCATGAAGTCCTGAGTTCAAATCTAGCCTCAGAAACTTCCTGTGTGACCCGGAGCAAGTCGCTTAAACCTATTTCTCTCGGTTTCCTCATCTGGAAAATAAAGGAAATGGCCAACTACTTCAATATCTCTGCCAAGAAAACCCCAAATGAGGTCATGAAGAGTCAGACTCGACAAAAACATAATAACAAAAGTCTAACTCTTTCATTTTAGGTGGACCAAATTCACACAATTGCCAAATCCAGAATGTGCACCTCTGGCCCCAATTCCAGCCTCTTTTCCACTGTGCAAGGGTCTCCATAAACATTGATGAAGCACCTATTGCATACCAGGCACTATGTTTAGTCTTGGGGACAGTCCCTCCCCATAAGGAATCTATTTCCTACTGGAGCATAGAAAAGTGAATCCAAGTATCTCAAAAATAAATCCTAGTACTGTACTCAGCTCATGGTTGTAACGACCTCCCTCTTCTTGCCTTATCAGAAACCTATTCGTCGATCAAAATTGGGCTTAATCCCTACCTCCTCCATGAAACACTCCTTAACTGCTCCTACCCACTCAGTCTCTGGCTTCTCTAAACTCTCACGATAATCATGGTTAGCGCCACATGAACCATAAAACTTTAAAGTGGGCAGGGCATTCAGGGGCTACCCACTACAACCCACCCTAAAGGAATCCCTGGGTATCCAAAAAGTCGTCATCCATCTTCTCCCTGAACACATCCAAGAAGAGAGAGCCCACAGCTTCCTAAGGCAACCCATTCTACTTCTGGATAGCTCTAATGATCAGGAGGGTACTATATGGGGCAATAGATAAAGCACCAGACCCAGATTCAGGATGTTCTGGGTTCAAATACAGCCTGACATTTATTATCTGGGTGACCCTGGACAAATCCCAGGGTCTTGCCTCTGTTCCTGATCTATAAAATGGGGATACATCAGAGAAGGGAATCGCAAAATCCTTTACCAAGAAAACCCATGTTCAAGTCCACAAGGGGACAAAGAGTCAGACTCAATGGTCAAGAATTTTTAACTGGTCCGAAGTGTAAACTTGCCTCCTTGTGATCTTCACCTATTCCTCCCAGATCTAACTAATTCCTCTTTTACATGAAAACCTTTCAAATCCTTGAAGAAAATTTGAATTTCCGTGGCTCCCCTGAGCAACACACCCAAGTTCCTGAAGTGGACCCTCACACAGGATGGACGCAGGCCCTTTCCCTTCCTAGTTCTCATGTAAGCTAAAACTGCCTCAACAACTAGTTTACAAGTTCCTCGAGGCCTGGAATTATAGTCTTCTTCGGTCTTGTATTTCCCAGAACAGCTCTGATCTCTCCTCAGTCCATCTGTAGTTGGTTGGCTGGGAAGGGGGCAGGCTGCCTAGCTTGAGGTTGTATTACGCCAACAGGCCCCACAGGGTCAGGGCTTGGTCCTTCTGAAAAGAGGAAAAGCAATTAAGGCAACATCTTGATGTCTTGCTGTTAAATATTAATTTTGTTTGTGATCCATAGGACGTCTGGGAGTAGAATGTGATTAGTGAGATGAGAGGCCCCAAGCAATATAGTCACCATTGTTTGTTGCTATGGAAATAGTTATCAAAGGCTCTAATAAAATGTTTTATACAGGGTTGGAGGAAAAGGCACATGGGAGGCCATACCCTTTCCTCCACCCCGTGTTCTAGCCCCAAAAAAATGAACCTTTTTGAAAAGCGATGTGACACAGCTTGACTTCAAAGGCAAGGAGTAAGAGCTGCTTTTATCCCTTGTCTAATTCTTGTTTACAACTTTAGAAAGGTAAGTCACAGAGTCAGAATCACACAATCTCAGGGTTAGAAGAGCTCTCTCTAGTACAACCTAGACTGAAAGAAATCCCCAATACCATTTGCCCAACAAGTAGTCCCCAAATTCTGGGTCACAAATGAAAGAGAACCAACTACTCTCGAGGCAGTCTATTCTGACTCTGGAGCAGTTCTCATTGTGAGGAAGATTTTTTTGGAAATTAAGCCGAAAATTGCCTTTTTAAATCTCCATTTATGGGCCTGAATTCTTCTCTTGGAGAGAAGTCTAATTTTTTCTCCATAAGATAATGTTTCAATGTATCTAAACGCCTCCTGAAGTCTTCTCTTTTCTGTGGCATACACGCACAGTTCCTTCCATTTACCTTTAAATGACCTGGATTGAAGACCCTTAGCCATCTAGTTAACTTTGGATAGCATCCAGTTTTTCAGTGTCCTCCCTAAAGTCATGTTCTCCAAAGTCCTAATCCCATGGTTAATGGGAGCATGAGGGTTACGTTGGGTTCTGAATGGTTCTGCCAATGGAGAATGAGCTCTATCATATAGACCTAAATCCATCATCTGGGAACCAACCTATTTCCCTTTTAAAAAGTGCATCAGGGGACTAGGGTGGGAGCACAGTGATTTATGAAACTATATCTACTGCATCTCCAAGAGAATGCAAGTTCTCTGTTGATAAGAACTATTTTCTGACACATAATGGGTCAGATATGTTGATTAAAAAAGGGTTATAGTCTGCATGGACAGAGGGAGTACCCACAATATTGAAATATTGAAGAGTACTGAAGAAATAAAAGCCATCAACACTTGGTAGGAAGAAAAAATCTTCAGTTGATTGGAAATAAAGAAATCACATATACTAATTGAAATTAAAATGCAGCAATTAAAAAATAGGTCCAAATCTGCCTAGTATCATAATACTAATTATGATACTAAAACTATAATAATAATATAAATACTAATTATGATACTAAAAATAATATGCATAAGCATATTTTTTCAACAACTCAGCAATAACCATGTTCCATCTTGTAGAATCTCAATAGAAGGAGAAGTCAATTCCAATATTATCCATTGGTTTCAAAATTCACTGGAATTAGGGGTCACATTATGGTGTATAGCAAAGTCTCCAGTATTGTATTCTGAATCAAGAAATGAATTCCAAGTAACTGAGATACCCTGGTATCTACCCATTGCCAAATATATGCAGGCCCCCCAATTTTGGTTTTCTACTGCACCTCAGTCATCTTCAGGTAAGTCTTCTCAAAAAATAAAGATTAAATCTTTTTTGTTTGCTTCTTTTTAAAGTTTTTATTAAAGCTTTTTATTCACAAAACATATTCATGGGTAATTTTTCAACACTGACCCTTGCAAAATCTTCTGTTCCAAATTTTTCCCTCCTTCCCTCCACATCCTCCCCTAGATGACAGGTAGTCCAATATATGTTAAATGTGTTAAAATATATGTTAAATCCAATATATGTATACATATTTATACAGTAACCTTGTTGTACAAGAAAAAACAGATCAAGAAGGAAGAAAAAAAACCTGAGAAAGAAAACAAAATGCAAGCAAACAACAATAGAAAGAGTGTAAATGCTATGTTGTGGTCCACATTCAGTTCCCACCATCCTCTCTGTGGGTGTAGATGGCTCTCTTCATCACAAGTCGATTGGAACTGGTCTGAATCATTTCATTGTTGAAGAGAAACATGCCCATTAGAATTGATCATCGTACAGTCTTGTTGCTGTGTATAATAATGATTTCCTGGTTCTGCTCATTTCACTCAGCATCAGTTCATGCAAGTCTCTCCAGGCCTCTCTGAAATCATCTTGCTGGTTGTTTCTTACAGAACAATAATATTCCATAACATTCATATACCATAATTTATTCAGCCACTCTCCAATTGATGGGCATCCATTCAGTTTCCAGTTTCTAGCCACTACAAAAAGGGCTGCCACAAACATTCTTGCTCATGTGGGGCCCTTTCCCTCCTTTAAAATCTCTTTGGGATATAGGCCCAATAGAAACACTGCTGGGTCAAAGGGTATGCACAGTTTGATAACTTTTTGAGCATAGTTCCAAATTGCTCTCCAGAATGGTTGGATCCATTCACAGTTCCACCAACAATGTATTAGTGTCCCAGTTTTCCCACATCCCCTCCAACATTCGTCATTATCTTTTCCTGTCATTTTAGCCAATCTGACAGGTGTGTAGTGGTACCTCAGAGTTATCTTAATTTTCATTTCTCTGATCAACAGTGATTTAGAGCACCTTTTCATATGATTAGAAATAGTTTCAATTTCTTCATCTGAAAATTGCTCATATCTTTTGACCATTTATCAATTGGAGGGCTTGATATAAAGATTAAATCTTAATGTAAGTTGCCAAAAAGAAGGGCAAAGTAAAATTCAGCGAAAATCGTACAAATGATTGTTGCATAATATAACAGATCAAATCTAAAAGAAACCAAGAAAAACACACATCCTCAAGATGACAAGGCAGCCCTCTTCCTTCAGTCCTATAATTTCATTAGTGTGGGTGCTCTATCCCTTCACATGGGTTGTAGTACTTCTGCAACATAGAAAATAGTCCTTGAAATTAAAGGCAAAGCATTCTACCCACCTCCTAGCTGGAAGGTAATGGCTTCAGGATACAGACTGAAATACATTTTTTAGACATGATTAATGTGGGAATTTGTTTTGCTGGGCTATGTATATTTGTTATAAGCATTGTTTTTTCTTTGTTTCTTATGGGAAGCAAAGGAAATTAATCTCTGCTCATAAACAATTTAATTTGATTTTTAAAAAAGAAAAAAAAAGTTCATAAGTGCTACTAGGGTGATAAAATTCAACTCCCTCTGGTCAACCTGTGGAAGAATCTCTTCAAACTAAGTCAAGTTGATTCAGCTGATAAAGTAGCCCATCACTGGGCCTGCCCATTCTGTCTTTCTAACTAAGTAGCTCCTGGCTTCCACTCTTTCTACCAGCTTTTGAGGTCACAGAATCCTCGTCATAGCACAATAAAGTATCATAGGAGGATGTTAGTGAAAATACAAGATCATCACTATGTCCTTAAGGCTGTCAAACTGTGCATACCCTTTGATCCAGCAGTGTCACTACAGAGTCTATATATCCCAAAGAGATCATAAAAAGGAAAAAGGACCCATGT
Organism: Myrmecobius fasciatus; assembly: GCA_023553655.1. Taxonomy (NCBI): domain Eukaryota; kingdom Metazoa; phylum Chordata; class Mammalia; order Dasyuromorphia; family Myrmecobiidae; genus Myrmecobius; species Myrmecobius fasciatus. Next base: position 202,916 of record JAJPUD010001731.1, on the reverse strand, counting down.
ACAAAAATGTCTGTAGAAGCCCTTTTTGTGGGGGCGAGGAACTGGCTGCCCATCAATTGGGGAATGGTGAACAAATTATGGTATATGAATGTTCTGGAATATTTCTGTTCTATGAGAAATGACCAGCAGGACGATTTCAGAGAGGCCTGGAGAGACTTGCATGAACTGATGCTCAGTGAAATGAATAGAACCAAGAGAACATTCTACGCAGCAACAGCAAGATTATGCAATGATCAAAGTGAAGGACTCGGCTCTTCTCACCAATGAGGTGATTTAAGGGAATTCCAATATACGTGTGGTAGAAAGAACCATCCACATCCAGAGAGAGGAATATGGAGACAATGTGGATCACAGCATAGTATTTTCACCATTTTTTTATTATTGTTTGCTTGTTTTTTCTTTCTCGTGTTTTTTCCCTTTTGATCTGAATTTCCTTGTGCAGCATGATAAATGTGGAATGGAAATATGCTTAGAAAAATTGCACATGTTTAACCTATATTGGATTACTTGCTGTCTAGGGGAGAGGTGAGGTAGGGAAGCAGGGAGAAAAATTTGGGACACGAGGTTTATGTTGAAAACTATCTTTGCATGTATTTTGAAAAATAAAAATCTATTATTATTTTAAAATAATATAAAAATAAGGTCATCATGTCATCAATTAACAAACATTTATTAAGCATCTATTATGACAATGAATCTAATAGCTATGACATCACTGCCTCTTAAAATCTTCCTTTATGCAAAAACCACAAACCAATGTTCTCCTTCCCAGGGCTCTGGGCTATTCTCGACCCAAATGCTATAAAAGGTTGGAACCACAATGAGGATTCCAGATGGGCTCCTCTGTCCTGATCTTTCCTAGGCAATGGTATTCCCAGCAGTGGTCTCAAGGTATGGGACCTGGGGTCTCTCTGTCCACAGAGTGGAAAACTCAGATATCCCACAACCCCGAGGAAGGACTAGCGTCTGCAAATTCTTCCCCGGCAATGGATCTGAAGGCTCTTGGCCCAGCTGCTACTGACTTGTCGGAACAAACCCTACCCAAATGGCCAGCTGAGGAAAAGGGAAGCAATTTCATTGCCTGGAAAAGCAATAGAATGGGACGACTTGTATGTTTACTATGGAATATTCTATCCATTCACAAATAGAACATGATTGCAGCAGTTACCGCAGGCAAGGGAACAGTTAGAAATAGTCCAGTGGAGGAAAATTAGTCATTGGAGTCAACCAGGAAATGGGTAAATAGGTGCCTCATAGCTCAGAGAATGGCCAAGGTTCTTTTCTAGTGAGCAAGAAACAGCAGAACACAGAAAGAAATGTCTACCAAAATCTCACTGATTTGAACTAATCAGGAGGACAGTTGGAATTAGAGATTGTCTGGACCCCGTTTTCTTACTTTCTAAAGCTTCTAATAAATCAGACTTGTGTCAACTGATGTTGTCATATAGGAGTTTCCTTTGAGGAGAATGCTTTGTAATTAGTACCACCAATTGGCCCTGCATAGATGAGCGCTTCCAAAGCCCTCAAAACTATTTGCAATCTTAAACATTCCAGTTTGATCAAAAATATATTAAATGCCCACTGGGTAACTAAAGATGGCTACAGGCACTGAGTTGTAAGTACCTGAAGTAAGGACATTCAAATCCTGCCTCAGATACTTAATAGTTATGTGAGGCTGCAAAAGCCTTTTAATCTCTCTCAGCCTCAGTTCCCTCATCTGGAAAATACAGATAATAATAGTACCCACCTCTCACAGTTCTGAACATCAAATGAAATATCTGCAAAGTATTTTGCAGGCCTTAAAGCATTAAATACTAGATATCCTCCTCATCATCATCAGTAGTAGTAGTAGTGGCAAGAGTAGTATTTGCAGAGCACTGTGCAAGACAACGCTAGAAGAGAGAGTTATTGCCAGGAGGAAGATCAAGGAAGCTTTTGATATCAAGGTAGCATCTGAGCTGGGCTTGGAAGCAAGGGCAAGAATTCAGCAAATGCAAAGAGAGGGGAGATGTTCCAACTGTAGGGAACAACAAAGGGATGGAGATAAGAAAGCCCAATGCACTTTGGGGAAAGAGAGGGAAATCCAATTTAGCAAGAGGAATACGGGAATGAGGCTGGAAAGGTAGGGTGATTCCATCTCAAAGGACCCTAGCTCTAGAGATAAAAAGGATTTTAGAGGCCAAGTCCAACATGTTCCATTTTATAGGTGAAAAAACTGAGACCCAGGGAGGCTAAGGTGGTCAAACTGACACCGAATGTTGGAAGCAGAAATCAGACTCAGGATTTGAACCTCAAAAGCCAGTATTCTTTTCACTGGAGCACACCATCTTTTTTTTCTTGGATTATCAAAGGTCTTGAATGCCAAAAAACAATTTGAATGCCCTTTCCTAAAAACCAGTTTGAATGTCCTCCATAAAAACCAGTTTGAATGTCCTCCATAAAAACCAGTTTGAATGTCCTTCCCAAAAAACCAGTTTGAATGTCCTTCCCAAAAAACCAATTTGAATGCCCTTCCCAAAAAACCAGTTTGAATGTCCTCCATAAAAACCAGTTTGAAGAGCCTTCCCCAAAAACCAGTTTGAATGTCCTCCCTAAAAACCAGTTTGAATGTCCTTCCCTAAAAACCCCCATCAGAGCAGAAGAGTATAGCAAGACTTAAGCATCAGGGAGTTCTTCCATCAGCTGTACAAAGAATAGACAGGAACAAGAAGGGGAAGGAGTTAGGATCAGGGGAAAAGTGAAGGAAAGAAAAGCTGGAAGGAGGCCATCGCCAGAGTCCAGAGGGTGAGACTATGATGTCAGGCCTACAGCCTGTATTTCTATAGAAACTGGTTTCCATTGCAATGCTATGTATTTTGTTTTCTGCATTGAAAAACATGATTAGTCTCCATCCCACAGGATGCTTAGGGTGATCAAAGTAGATACTCTATCCTATGTATAAAGCACTTTGCAGACTTTAAAGTGCTAGCAAATGTTAGTATCATTATTATTGTTGCTGTTCTCCTGCCAGCCCAAGAGCCTGAAAGAGAGAGCTAAGGGCTTGGCCCATGTTCACTGAATGCAGCTGCAGCACAGCTGGAGAAGGATATTTTGAGCCTTGGGCTCTTCATAGAATTAGTAAAAATCAATAAATATTATGTCTACTCTGTATTAAGTTTTTGGAAAACAGGAGGATCATATTCAAAGATAAATCAAGATCCCAATCTGAGCCCAGGGCTGTTCAACCTTTGGGGGTCATAGTCTCCTGAGAGAGCTCTTCTTCAAATCATATTTCTAAATGCAGAAAGTCAAATGTAAATGATTACAAAGAAAACTATTTCTGTTGGAATACAGGCTGTAGGCAGAAAGACCAAGTTCTTCATGATTCTGCTAATAGCTACAGTAATTTCAAAACAGGATGGGCATAATTAATATTTTGAAATTTCTGCAACAACTAAAAAGCAAAATAAAGAGATCTGTGGTTCCACCCATGACAAAATCCAGGTATTATTCATGCTACAGCAGTTTGGGCCCTACATTCATAATCAAAGGAAATTTTTAACTTTGGTTAAAGGTTAGTGAAAAGAAATAAGTCATTTTACTATCCATCATTCCATCCCATCTCATCTCAAATCCTTGATATCTGTTTCTGGATACCTTGGGGGTGTCTATGAGCCTCAAATTAATAACTTAAAAGCCTTATTATAGCCCCAGACTCCTAGGGCTGCTATAAGGATCAAATGAGCACTTGGCATACAGTAGGCACTTAATAAATGCTTCTTTCTTTTCTTTTTTCCTTTGTTTCTTCCTGTATCTTCCACTTTTCCCCAAAGTTTTCTCAGCAGACAAGCACTGACTTCTTTATTTATCAGCTTCCCTGGCTTGTCCTCCTGCCACCCTCTGTCTGCCCTCAACCTTCTTTTTATACTGTCTTACATCATTTGTAGTCTTTCCATTCCCACTGCCAAATTCAGGCCCTAATGAGGCCCCAATTACTGTTCATTACCTCTGCCTGGATTATTACAACGGCCTCCTAACTGGTATCCATGTCTCATGAAGATGTTTAGGTAGAAACACAATGGTCGTCTGCAAGTATTTCCAAGTCTGTCCTGCAGGAAAGCAATCTGCTGTGTTCTGCTTGGTCCCACGAGGCAGAAGTAGGTGCAGAGGGAAGGAGTTTCTGAGAGTTAGACTGAAAATCAGAGGAGGAGAAAAACTTCCTAAAATGGAATGGGCCCCCTTACGGGGGGACAATGGGCTCCCCTTTCAAGTGATGCAGCAGGTATAAGCTGGACCAGCTGTAATCTCTTCCAGCTTGGAGATCCCAAAATTCCAGGATCAGACAATTCCATCCAAGACACTTTTCCCATATAAATCTTTCCATATCATCTCTCTTTTCACCTCACTACCCTACTCAAAAACCCAATGAGAGGCAGCTGTCTATCTGGACAGAGTTCCAAACAAGGAAGCTCTGGGTTCGAATCTAGCCTGTAACCTGGACAAGTCAGTTACTCATGACCCACATGCCTCATGCAGCCCACAACGCTCCCAAATGTGGCCCAAACCAGATTGTCATGGAATTGGGAAATATTTAACAAAATAAATATACAATAAAATAAAAATCAGATTAATGTGTGGCTTTCTAGCTCAATATGAGGGGAATATTATTCATGGTGGCCCAAATTTATGAGTCTCTCTCTATCTCTGTCTCTCTCTCTCTCTCACACACACACACACACAACCAGCATCAACAACACCGGGATCTCTCTCATCTGGGAGTTCCACATCAGAGTCTAGTCCCTACACCTTCCCTGTTCACAAACCTCCAGCACCTTTCTAAAGTCCTCAGCCTTACCTCTGACCTCCCTCCCCTTGCCCACCCTTGTCATTCACTAGTTCTGGTCGACAGAGATGATTTACCATTCCCCCTCTAAGCCCTTCCTCAATCTAGAACATCCTCTTCAACCTCCCTTCTACCCTTTCCAGCCCCCCACTCCATGCAGGACCCCCCATCAGGCATCACTGCAACAATTGTCTTCCCATTTTGCCTTCTGGTCACAGTATCCCTCTGCTCCACTTGGGAGCCCCCTGGGGGACCACCCTGGCTAGCTTCTCCTCCTACTGCTGCCCCTTCTTCTTGGACCAGAAGCCATTGCCTGGAACTAGCCCCACCTCCAGTCCAGAATCCCCTCCTTCAGTGCCCCCAGCCTCATTGGTCAATATTTCACAAGGCCCTCTCTACGTAGGTAGCCCTAGACTTGGGGCAGCTTGGTTGCACCAGCAATCCCGGCCTCCACGCTTCTCAGTATTAGTCCTAGGACGATGATTAAACAATCAGTGGCCTTGCTTTAGAGCCGAAGCCCAAGCATCGGGCAGACAAGCGGAAGGGCAGAGCAGCAGTTCTGGGGCACAACTCCGTGGCTGCCCAGATGGCGTCCCTGGGACCCCCCCTCTCTCTGCTGAGGCTGGGCACTTTTCTCCTGGCTACTTTCCCTTCATGTAATCAGCATCCTTAGGACTCACTCCCTGCAACCCAACAGGCTGGCTGCTTAGCTGGGATCTTTTTTATCTCCTAGGATTATAACTCAGCACCTGCTCTGCCTGGTCTCCCACACTCAGTGCCCAAAAAAAGCCCTTCCTCCATGCCCTTACCCAGCTGCCCTGGCACGAGGCCTAGAAGAGGGTCATCTCCCTGTTAGACCGTGAGCTCCAAGCAAGCACTGACTGCTCCACTTCTGTGGTCATGTCCCCAAACCTAGTGCCTGGTATACAGTAGGCACTAACTGTCAGTGGATGGATGGATGGAGCCACAGAGATAGATCCAAAGCTGATAGTTCATGATCTCTCTTGGCTGCTGACTTTATGTGACTATAGCCTCAGAACTACCCTGAGCCCAGGGGTGCATGGGGGAAAGGGAGCTCAGGGTCCCAAGGAAGCACATGAGCAAACTACAATGTGTCTACAATAGGGTGATCAAGATGGCGACATATTAGAACATGTCAAATGTCAGGGTTCTCAGGTCTCCATACCCTCAGATTCCAGTAAACCTTCCCTATTCAATGAAAGGAAATAAATTCTGATATTTACTGTGAAGATGCCCATAAGAAAAAAAATAAAATAGATTAATTCATTTTTCATAAAGAAAACTTTTTTCGGGATATACTTTTCACTGATGACTACCTTTGGAATATTTCCACATATAGTTATTTATCAAGTATTCCCCCAGACCCTTTAACAATGTTTCCATTGCCCCTGGGGTCCTCGTGCTCCTGGTTGGATTTAAGTGGAGTTAAGTGACTATATTGTGTCATTAAGAAATAATGAAAGGAGGCCACTAGATGGCACAGTGGATAGAGCAATGGTCCTAGAGTCAGGAGGACTGAGTTCAAATTTGACCTCAGACACTTAACACTAGCTGTGTGATCTTGGGCAAGTCACTTAACTCCAACTGCCCCACCAAAAATAATAATAATAATGAAAGGGATTCTACATAGCATTTACTTTATGTCAGGTATTGTGCTAAGTTTTCATTTCTTGGTGACAATCAAATTCATAATAAAAATTATTTTTAAAAAAGAAAAACCTGTGATTTTACTTTAAAAGGAAAGAGAAAGTTGGTTTCTGAGCTAGGGCACCCAGATACAGTCAGTCAATAAACATTTATTAAGCTCCTACTATATGTCAGGCTCTGTGCTGAGCACAAGAAATACAAAGAAAAAAAGAGAAATCTAACCCCTGACCTCAAGGAGTTCCCAATCTAATCGGGAAGAGAAGAAGCAAAGAACCAGGTACAAATAAGCAGCAGAGGAAAGGCACTAGAATTAAAAGGGCCTGGGAAGGACTTCCTCTAGAAGGGGGGATTTTAGCTAGGAATTTGAGGATGTGGGAGATGAGGAGGGAGAATTCCAGGCAAGGGAGACTGCAGAGAAAATGCTCAGAGCCAAGAAAAGTGGGAGTGGGGGGATTGTTCATGAAAAAATTCTATCTGCCCCAGATAGAAATGCACCTAGTAGGGCTTCAGGTATAAGGAGCCAGGGAAGCAGGGGAAGTTAGAGTATGAAGGACTTTGAACGCCAAACAGCTTTTTTTATTTTTTCCTAGTGGTAATAGGGAGCCACTAGAGTTTATTGAATACGGAGGTGACACAGCCAGCTCAATATTTCAGGTAAATCACTTCGGTGACCAAGTACAGAATGACCTGGAGTCTTGTGGCAGACAATCCCAATACCTACAGAGGAGCTCCAGGACCACAGACAGTCAAAGTAGGAGAGCTTGGTTGCTTGGCTGCAGGAAGCCAGATGGTAATTTCCAGTTAGAGACACAATAGGAAGGAAGCCTCCAGTCACAGCAACAAGTCCCTACATCAGTTCAGAAAAGTGGCTAATTTCTGAAGAACAGAGTTCCAGACACCTCACTAAGGAGCAATCCTCCACAGTCCTGTAGACTAGAAACACGGATGGTATAGATGCAGGGAAATAGTTTAATATACATTATCAATATTTTTAATGTACATTATCCACATTATCCAATTGGATAATTGGACAATTTAACGTACATTATCAATATTTTCCTTATCGTTTTCTTAAATCTAGACGATCTACAAAATAATTAACCAAACCTTGATCTGTAGCTACAAAAAATTTCCCAACGTCTAAACTAGAAATTCTCATGCTGAAAATTTAACCATCGGCTCTCAAAAACTGCTACAACCTGGCCACGTCCCTCTAGAGCCTTTCCCTTTCCCTGTTTTCTCTTGCCACGTGAATCTTTTAAACTGTGGTAAGCTAGGCCTGTTTTAGGCTGGTCTCCTAATTCAGATCTGAGATGGAATCAGATAAAATACTCTATCTCTACCAGCTGACAAAAGGGGGTTTATTTAGCCATAGCAAGAAAAGGACATCAACTGGGATGTAATGGGGGCAGCTTCCTGACTTATACAAGTGGGTCCCATTGGCCAGAAGCCAGAAAGAAACCAAATATTCCTCCTCTTTGGGCTGACTTTTGCACTTTGTCACAAGGAAGGTACATCAAGAGCCAGAACTTGAGTTTTCGGAACCAATTAACTCATGAAAAACCAGCCTACCCGTTTGAGGCAATCTTAGAATATTGCTCCTAGTACAAGGTACCTCTGCTATCTTCTCCCACATAAAGACATGGCACCCTACTTCTGAGCAATTTGCCCAAAGGAAGTCATGGACACAGGGGCCCCTAGGGAGGGTCTGCTGTGTCAGGATGTGATTATAGGGCAGCAGCCGCTGAGTATCTCGGGGCTCTATTTAGCCACAGTTACATTGAATAATAACCCATGAGCTAATGTGGATGGATTGTGGTCTGTAACAGCGAAAGAAATGCCCCCATCGAAAAATCACCAATCCACCAAAGCAGCAGCAAGAGGATAATTATGGAGACCCATTGCAGTAGAATGAAGAGATAATGACCATTTGGAACACTAGCCTCTAGTCATCTCTTTAGCTAACTGAAAATGGAAGCCAGTCCTGGGCTTTAAAACATGCTTTGTACGTGCCCACAGCACTATCACTGCCATCAAACATTTATTGAGCAATTACTGTATACAAGGAAGAATTCTGGGAAGAGCCGTAACTGAGACTTTGTCCAAGTATCCCGAAATTCTAAGGGCACAAATACTTAACACACATATTCTTTCAACAGTGTGGAAACCACTGAAGTTAGCACCTAGTTCAAATAAATACTTAAGCTAGAAAGCTACCAGATGGCAAGCATTGCTAATACTACTGAGGAAGAAGGAAGAACGGGAACCATCTGGGAGCCATCACTGAAACTGACCCCACCTCTTAATCAGCTGAATTTGCCTTGATTACTTGGGTTATTTTCAGGTCATCAATTACAAAGTGGATTCATAGGCAATTTTCTGCGGCCTGACCTGGACACACAAACTCCTGGTGATAGCTCTGACCTAACAGACCTGGGTCTCACTTATGCAAATGAATTTACCTGGATCTTAGAGGCTTCATCTCTGAAACGGAGGAGTAGGACTCAAATCCTGCATGAGCTAAGACTGATTTTGGACCGCCCCTTACTAGCTTACAGAAGCCCCAGTTAACAGCTCAGGGAGCAGTGGATAAAAGGTACCGAGAAGCATATCTCCACTCCTTTCTTCACATTTCCAACATGAAAATAAACCCTAGTAGCTAGATTTTCTAAAAAGGAAGGGAACCAGGATGTACTTTGTGTCAAGCACTGTGTTAAATATATTATCTCATTTGATTCTGACAACAAACTTGGGAAGTAGGTGTTATTATATACATTTTCTGTTGAGAAACTGAGGCAGGTAGCATTTAAGTGACGTGCTCAGGGTCACACCATTAGTAAAGGTCTGGGACTAGATTATTAACTCAGGTCTTCCTCACACCCACATCTTCCTGACTCCCAGTCCTGTTCCCCATCCACTTTGTCAAGCTCCCTCTCAGCAATGTGGTTCTATATCATTCCTTCTCATGCACTGTGTTCTAATCCAATTAACCTACTAATTATTTCTCAAACTCGATATCCCATCTCTTAATTCCACATTTTTCCACCAGCAGTTCCCCAATACTTGGCAGCTCTCCCTCTTCCTCACTTCTCAGATTCTTCTTCTTCTTCTTCTTCTTCCTTCCAGGTTTATCCCAAGAACCACTTAATCTATGAAACCTTCCTGATTCTTATTCCCCAGATGATGTAAAGGTTCTTTTCTGACCAGTGAGAGCTTTCAGAACACACCACCTCCCTCCCACCCACACCACCTGTGTCCCACTCTCCATGTTGGAGCACAAATAAGTATTTTATGACCATTTCCTGACTGCTTACTGTGCATGGAAAAGAAGCCTACTGGTTGGCTACAGTGATCAATAATTGGTGGGCACTAATTGGCCCAATCAATTGCTCCCTTTTTTTTCTGCTGGGGATAGAAGAAAGAACTGTTGTTTTAAGCCTCCAGATGGGGAGAATGGTAGTGTCGGAGCCAGTAGCCTATAAACCCAGCTTGACTATGAAAGGTCTATGAATACATTATGCTTTTCTTCTTTACTATTTCTTCTTTTTAGGTAAAGGAGTATCAGAGTTAGTTATGATCTTATGAACTTTGAAAGGATGGAAGAATAAGGCACCAAAGGTCCAGGAACTAAAGGCAATACCAGAGACTTCCAGGGGCTGATCATAAGTAGAGTATCCACCCCAAAGAGAGACCTGTGAGATCTGATCCAGCAGTGAATCAACCAGCAACAGAAACATAATGTCCTCCAGACAAGGGGAAAACTTGTCAATCGGTCATGTCACATTTGCAAGCGATCTGTGTGGGACAAATGCTTTGTAGCAACCACTCTTAAATTTGATCCCACTTTCCCCAGGGACAGAAATATAGACAGGAAAGAGTGCTTCGTCTATGAGAAATACTTCTAACTTCTGCTCTTGCTATGTCATCAAAGTAAACATCTCTTTGTAGAAACTGATTGTTTTTTAAAAGATAGTGGGGGATTAATGGATGGTATTAATAATATGGAGAAAATAATAACTGGTGATTAATATCAGAATGAACAAACCAGAAAGGGGATCAAGATCATGAAGCTTTATAAAGAATCCTGGAGTTGTTACTTCAGTAATCAGTCTGTCACTTAATAAAGACTTGTCCGAGAGGAGTCATAAAAAGACTTTGATTGATATAAAAGGCATTATTTCTGAGGATATATATGATCAGAGAAGAAGGGAGAAATGCTTAGGGAAAAGGAGGAACAAAAAGAGAGAGTCCTTGTAGTATGCATAAAGAGAGCAGCTACAAGCATAAAAAGGTGTTCAGATGGAGGAGATTCTCTCTAAAATATTTATGGGAAAATATGAAAAAGGGTCACCTAAGATAAGAAGGCAGCGAAGGATTAGGTCCTTTGTTGAAAGAGGGCATAAGAGCCGCCATACTCGACAGGTAATAATACTAACTCATTCTAGCACTTTAATGTTTGCAGAAAACTACTCATAATAGCTCTGTGAGGAAGTTAGTGCCTTTGTTATCCTCTCTGTTTTGCAGATGAGAAAACTTAGTTTTAGACAGGATAAGTGACTTTTTATGGGTCACACAATAAAAGAGCTGAGACTCAATTCCAAGTCATCTTATTATAAGATCAATGGTATTTCTATTATATTTACTCTCTGAGCAAATCAGATTATCAGCTCCTTTCCTGAAAGCAAATTTAGATAAGTGAGATCAGGTGGGGAGAATAAAGGGGCAGAGAAGGCACTGGATGATGGATGTGAGGTACAACATTATAACTAGAAAACCAAAAGATATAAGGAGCTGGGGGGGAAGGATTGAGAGAATACAGAATGGCAGTCAAGACCTATCCCTACTGTTTAGTCTTCAATAGTGTCAGTCAGTCTTGGATTTGACCTTGAGTCAAAGACTAGGGTGGGGATAAGTAATTGTGTGCAATCAACTATGAGAATGAATTATTCCAATGTTATTCCAGCTTTGTTTCTTTTTAAAGGTGTGTCTCAAAGCAGATTTCTCTGTATTTGTTTTTGCTCTAATGTGTTTTCAAAATAAAAAACTTGAAGTTCAAGGTTGACTTGGAACTGTAATTATTTCAAAGCAAGTAAAAGTCAAATTTGATCACTCAAAGATGGTCACATGTATATACCAGAATCACAGAAATTTGCAATAACAAAATTCAATGAAAAAGTATTTATTTAGTGCTTAATATGTAGATACTATACTAGGGATTGGGAAACGTACCAAAAAAATTCCTGTTCCTAGAATAATAGAACCTCAAAAGTCAAATTCGGTCACTCAAAGATGAGTCACAAAATCACAGAATCACAAAAATTGGAATAACAAAATTCAATGAAAAAGCATTTATTTAGTGCTTAATGTATAAACACTATACTAGGGATTGGGAAACATAGCCAAAAATGTTCCTGCTCTTAGAACTGTAGAATCTCAAAGTAGTATTTATGATATACTTGTCTTGTTATTCTGTACATACCTATATGTTCATCTTTTCCAACAAAATGGAAATTTCTTAAGGATAGAGATTGGTTTAGTCTTTTTTATCCTCAGCATCTAGCTCAGCACCAGGCATATGGTTCCTAGAATTGTAGAATCTCAAAAGTCAAAGATGGTCATATGTATATACCAGAATCACAAAAATTGGGATAATAAAATTTACTGAGTTGTAAAGGACCTCAGAGATCATTGGGTCAAACTCATAATACCCAAAAAATCTCCACTACAATGTGAAAACACCTACAAGCAAAGCCTCAAGAAAAAGGTATCTCCTGGAAGAGATAAAGAAAGAGATGAGTAGTAGAGGGTAAATTAGGGGAGAGGGATCAGAATCGGGAAATCATGAAAATAAACATCTTAATCTTTAAAAAAGAGGCACAGAAATACTATTTAAAAAAAGAATACCTTAAATAAATAGAACTGGCCTAATGGTAACAGAAGTAAGAAAAATTCACCAAGGAAAAGAACTGCTTAAAAATCAGAACACGACAAATGGAAAAGGAGATAGCTATATTCACCAAAGAAAAGACCTTTTTAAAAATAGAATTAGGCAAATGGGAAAAGAAAATATTCATTGAAGAAAATATTTTGTTAAAAATTAGAATTGGGCAAATGGAAACTGATCAGAAAACATCAAGAAACAATAAAAAGTCAAAAGAATGAAAAAATAGAAGAAAATGTGGATTGTCTCATCAGGAAAACAGCTAATCTAGAAAATAAATTGAGGAGAAAGAATATGTGAATTATTAGATTATCTAAAAGGCATAATTTTTTAAAGAGCCTACATATCATATTTCAAGAAATTATAAAAGAAAACTGCCCTCTTATCTAAAATCCAGAGAATAAATTAGAATTTGAAAGCATCCACCAATCATCTCCTGAAAGAAATTCAAAATGAAAACTCCCAGGAATATTTTAGCCAATTTCACAGCTCCCGTGCCAAGGAGAAAATATTGCAAGCAACCAAAAAACCATTCAAATGCTATGGTGCCATGGTCAGGATCACCAGGATTTTAGCAGATTCCACATAAAAGGAGCAAAGAGCTTGAAATAGGATCAGAAGGAAAGAACTTACCAAGCAAAACTGAGTATATCCCTCAGAGGGGAAATTGGAAAGAAGAAGGAGGAGGAATAGGATGACAAGAAGGGGGAGGAAGAACAGGAGAATCAGAAGGAGGAAAAGGATGAGGAGGAAGAAGACAAGGAAGACCAGAACCAAGAGGATTAGGAAGAAGAGGACCAGGAGGAGGAGGAGGATCAGGAGGACCAAGAGGATGGAGAGAAAACAGGTTGGAAGGAAATACACAGAAGTCATGACTGAATGTGAACAAATGAGCTCACCCACAAAATGGAACTGGATAGTAGAATAGATTAGAAACTAGAATCCAATAATATGTTCTTTCCAAAAGTCACACAACACAGAAAAACACACAGAGAATTAAAATAATGGCCTGGGTGAATTAAAAAAGAGAGAGCAATCGATCTCAAAGCAAAAGCATAAATAGATTTTATTAAAAGAGATAATCAGGAAAACCATATTTTGATAAAAGTTACCATAGATAGTCTAGTAATATAAAAAATTTACAAGTTACTCTGATAAAGGCCTCTTTTATTAAATACGTAGGGAACTGAATCAAATTTATAAAAATCCGAGCCATTCTCCAATTGTCAAGGGATATGAATAGGCAATTTTCAGAAAAAGAAATGAAAGCTATTTAGAGTCATATGAAAAAAATGTTCTAACTTTCAATTGGCTAAAGAGAGGCAAATTCAAACAACTCAGGTACAATCTCCCACCTATCAGAAATGACATGCTCGAGGGGATAAGGGAAAATGAAGGAGAATGAACTCAGTGGAGCCACGAACTAGATTGACAATTCTGAAGAAATTTGGAACTATGCCCACCCAAAAGGCTACAAAACTGTGCCTGCTCTTTGATCCAAAAACACCACTACTAGGTGTGTGACCTAAAGAGAAAGGAAAAGGACCTATATTACAAAAATATCCATAGCAACTTTTTTGTGGTGGCAAAGATTTGAAAATTGAAGGGATGCCCATTAACCGGAGAAAGGCTGAATAATTTGTGATGATTCTAAATGAGATACTCTTGTGATGGAATACTACTGAGCTATAAAAAATAACAAGGGAAATTTTTTTGTTTTGGTTTTTTTGTGTTTTGTTTGTGCTGAGGCAATTGGGGTTAAATGACGTGCCCAGGGTCACACAGCTAGGAAGTGTTAAGTGTCTGAGGCCAGATTTGAACTCGGGTCCTCCTGACTTCAGGGCTGATGCTCTATCCACTGTACCACCTAGCTGCTCCTAAGGGAGATGGTTTTAGAAAAACATGAGAAGACCTATATGAACTGATGCAAAAAGAAGTGAGAACCAGGAAATCATTGTACACAGTAACAGCAATGTTGTAATGATGATCAACTATGAAAGGTTTAGCTACTTTGTACAAATCAGTGATCCAGGGCAGCTAGGTGGCACAGTGGTTAGAGCACCAGCCCTAAAGTCAGCAGGACCTGAGTTCAAATCTGGTCTCAAGACACTTAACATTCCCTGGCTGTGTGACCCTGGGCAAGTCACTTAACCCCAATTGCCTCAGAAAAAAAATCAGTGATCCCAGATTCTTCCTCCAAAGGATTCATGATGAATTTAAAATACTATCCACTTCTAGAGAAAGAACTGATGAACACCGAGTGTAAATTGAAATACAGTTTTCTCACTTACTTTATTTTCTTGGTTTTTTGTGATATAACTAACAAGGTAATATATTTTGCATGATTCCATGTGTATAACTGACATGTTGCTTGCCTTCTCATGGAGTGGGAGAGAGCCAAGAGAGTAAGAAAATTTGAAACTCAAAAAATTTTAATTAATGTTAAAAATAAACAAATAATTTTTAAAGTGTGCAATGGTACAGTGTTTTTTCGTTTTTGTTTTTTGAACCAGTACTCCCACTCTTCAAATACCATTTCTGATACATACTACCTTTAAAACCATGGCATTTCTCTAACATTATAAACTGTATGTGGAGCAGACATCAATCTATCCTGGGAGAGGGAGTTTCTTCAATGAGAAGATTAAAGAAATCACAGAGCCAACCCCAAAAATAGATAAATAGAAAAATGTCCACTCGTCGATAAATTTTTCTATTTCTTTTCTATTTTTCATCATGATTTCCATTCACAATGATATGAGCCTTAGGAGAAGTCTCTGTAGAACCCTTAGCAGATTTAACTGAAACTCAAAGACATTAAAACTCTACTTCTTATCCCACCTATAATAATGCAATGAGAGGATTGATCAACAAGTGCCCAATTTAAAAAAACAAATGATATACTCTCTTGGGATCAACCTAGATAGAGGTTTGGAGAACATGCTTCTGTAAATGTCTGACAGAGGGCTACTTCAGAAAATGAAATGACATCTTCTAACTGCTTCCTGCCCACTTACTCAGTAGTGGTGAAAAGCTTTGTCATTGGCCACTGAGCCAAAATGCACGTGCCCAATAATTCAAAAATACTTCTTCCCCGATAATGAGCAAGAACTGAGAGCCTCCAAAGTGGGAAGGGGGATTTAGGCTCTGTCTCTCACCTAGGCCTACATGGCCATGAATCCATGTTTCTCTCATTCTTCTTTACCTGTTTTATTTTATTCTTTCCTGATCTTAAGCAAAGGAATATCATAGATGGAAGAGACTGAGTTCTGAAAGGTACAGCAAGTCCTCCAGAGCAGAATCTGTCTAAACTGCAGCAGCCAGATCCTACTTGTTCCAGTAGAGAGCTGATTTACTAGCCAAGATACGTTGTCCTGCAAGCAAGGGAGCAATGTATCCATCAGCCATGGGCCATCCTGGAGGGAACCTAGCTGGGGGAATCCCACCACCCTAAGACTGAGCCCACTCTCCCTAAGGGATTTTTGTACTTCCGTTCTTTCTGTATCTTTTCAGGAAAACTCCCTCTATGAAGGCTAATTGGTGTTAATCAGTAAATCAACAGTAGATTAATTGATTTTAACTCGGTTGCTTCATATTGAAAAGGTAATTTGTTTTAATTTGATGAACTTGGTCGAATGATATTGGAGAGTCAAAGTGAGCTCCAGATGGGGCCTCAGGAGTGATAGTAATGGAAAAACCTCTTGCAGTTACCCCCAAAATAGCTAAGAGGTAGTAGCTAATTACTCAGATTCAACTTAAAAGTATATTACAGGGACAGAAAAACTATTTAGAGAGCCAGTGGCTAAACATTTGCCAGTATGTATCACTGCTCAAATCCCACCTCAGGCACTGGCTAGTCCTGTGGGAGTGGGGAGGTGAATGGAGAGTGTTTGCTACCCTATGAAGGCCTTCATATGATGTCTCTTCAATCAGGAAGCACAGACTTAATTAATCATCATGAAATACTTGTCAGGGAAAGTGGCTTTTCAGCAGCTGCCTGGACTATTTCAATAACCTCCTAATTGGACTCCCTGCCTCAGGCCTCTCTCGGCTCCAATCCATACAGCTGCCCAATAAGCTCAAGCCTGGCAATGCCCTCCCCCTGCCTGTACCCCTCTCAAGAAGTGGCTCTCTCTTACCTGCATATAAAAATATGCTCCTCTGCCGCTTGAAGCCCAAAAAATTCCCCAGACTTATGTATGTGTGGCTGTTCCCCTTAGATTTACCCCCCACTTTCCATCTCCATTCCCACAATGGATGCTCTGTCTCTGTGACTGTTTCTGTCTCTATCTCTGTCCCTCTGTCTCTCTGTATCTCTGTCTTTGTCTATTCTCTCCCTCCCTTTGTCTCTGTCTCTGCCTCTGTCTGTCTGTCTCTGTCTCTCTTTCTATCTCCTCCATCTCTCTCCCCTTTTCCCCTTCCTCCCTCTCTCTCTCTCTCTCTGTCTCTCTCTCCTCCATCTCTCCCTGTTTTTCTCCCTGTTTCTGTCTCTGTCTTGGTCTTTCACTCTGTCTCTATCTCCCTCCACTTCTTCTCTTAGAATTGCTGGCTCCCTTTAAGTGTCAGCTCGTTCAAGAGAGCTTTTCTGACCCCTCTTCAAGTTGTTCCTTCTCTCCCCAAAAAGCAATGGTTTTGCACTTATTGTGTATATAGACACCTTGTAGCATTATGAATAGAGAGCTGATTTCAGATTCAGAAGATCTGGATTCAAGTCCCGCCCTAACTAACAACTGCTGGCTCTGGGTCTCAGGACCTCGGGCAACACTCTTTCCAAATTGCAAAGCAGGTGGCATTTGCCTTGGTAAAGGGGGTGCCCACATCAGTGGAATCAGAAGGCCAGTCCAAAGCAAAACATCTTTCATTTACTCATCCTTGTACAAGCTTTCAAGGGCAAACCCTTCAGTTTTATAGATGGCACAACCAAGACTCAGAGAAAGGAAGAAATGTCCAAGGTCAGAGGATCCCCTAGTACAGGAGTGCTTAACCTTGGCAGCCCGGTGAAACCTATGGACACCTTCCCATAATTCCCAAAATTGATAAGAAAACCAATTGTATTGAAATGTGTTGTTACTCAGTCGATTCATTCGTATCCAACTCTTGGTGACCCCATTTGGGGTTTTCTTGGCAGAGATACTGGAATGGCTGACCATTTCCTTCTTCAGCTCATTTTATAGATGAGGGAACTGAGACAGTCAGGGTTAAGTGACTTGTCTAGAGTCATACAGCTAGGAAGTCTCTGAGATCAGATTCAAACTCGCTAAAATGAGTCTTCCTAAGCCCTGACCCAGCGGTCTTTCCACTGCACCACCTTGCTGCCATTGTATTGAAATACAAATGTATGTATATATGTATTTCTTAAAGTTCACTGACTGCAGGGAAAAAAATCCCTTCTTTGAGGGCAGTGGCTATTTCTGTCTTTGCACTCCCAGTTTCTAGTACCTAGAATAGAATAAATATTTATTAAGCATCTACTATGTGCAGACCCTATGCTAAGTCTTGGGGATAAAACTAAGAAAAATAAAGATAATTTCTGTCTTCAAGGAGCTTTCAATCTAAGAGGGAAGACAGTCCACAAAAGGAAGCTGAAAAGGGGAGGGAGGATGCCAGAGGGTAGGCAGGATTGGGGCATGAAGAAGGGATGAAGTGAAGGAGGTGAAATCGAGCAGAGCAGCTGTGACAATTGAAGAGCTGGTTGGCATTTGTCAACTTCTATCAAGGTAGGACATGAGAGGAGTTTTTCACCCTGTCCTATAGCTCTCCCGTCCGAGGATACCAGGAGGTGCTGAGTATCAATGCTGACACAGCCTTGTGATAATGAATTTCCTGCTGTGGGTTTATCTGATGATGAGCTTGCCCTGGGCAGGGCAGGATGAAGGTGATGATGAAGAGCATAATAATGCATTGTAGGCGCTTTATCAATACTTATTGAATTGAATTAAGAGCCTCTGTAGGACTCAAATACAATAGACAAAATCATATTTCAGAGTGAGGGGGGCATCCAGCTGCTCTGGTAACTGGGTCTGGCTCAGCTCCATCTAGTTCTTCCTGCCTTACTAATAAGTCTCACTGTGCCACACCTCCCTCCATATTTAGCCCAGGGCCTGGCTGGCTGCCTAATAAGCACCCAGTGCCCAAAGACATGCCCAAAGCATCCACTACTAAGTAGCCTCCACAGCAGCAAGAAAATATCAGGAGACAGGAAGGGGATGAGCCTTCCCATTTTCTAAAGGCTCTTTTACTGATACAAAATGAGGAACAACAGCAAAAACAATAATGATAATACTAGAATGCATATGGCACTTTATAGTTTGCAGCATGCTTTACAAATATCATCTTGCTTGATCCTCACAGCAGCCCCAGGAGGAAGAGTGCTCTTCTTATCCCCATTTTAAAGATAAAGAAACTGAGGTAGGAAGAGATTAAGTGATTTGCCTGAGCAAAAAAAAAAAAAACTAATTAGTGTGGGAGGTTAGATTCCAACTCAGATCTTCCTAACCCTGGATCCAGCATGCTATCCACCACCTAAAGGGGGTATTTCAAAAAAGATATGTTGAAAATTATTTTTGCATATATTTAGAAAAATAAAAAGTTATTATATGAGAAAAACAAAAGAAAAAGGGCATCATTGCCCTTACTATCAGACTGAGGAGGAAGGATAAGGAAAAGGAAGAGGAAACTTCTTGTTCAAATCTGGGAACAGAGCTTTAGAGCTGAAATGGACCTTAGATGTCTTCTAGCCCAATCCTCTCATTTGACAGAAGTGGAAACTGAGGACAGGAGAATGGAAGTGATTTGTCCAAAATTATATATATATGGTAAGTGGCAGAAGCAGGATTCAAATCCATCAATCAATAAACACTTATTAAGTGCCTACTGTGTGCCAGTGGCCCACCAAGAGATGCTTCCCAAAACTACACTGCTCTTTGGAACCCTAGGAGAAACCAGGAGGATTTTGAAGCTGCCTGCAAAGGAAACTGAAGCACAAATTATGCCCTGGATTTCTGGGAGATGCAGACAGCATAGGTGAGAGATGAAAGGGAAACATCTGTACAGCATCTGCACAGTCTTTCTGTCTGGCCTTGACCTTCCGAGAGAACAGGATAGAAGTAAAAGGTATTGTCTGATGCTTTGATATTTAGTAAGGCACACCTATGAGTATTTTATGTTTTAAGCATTTCTTTTGTAGTAGAAACTGTCTCTGTCCCTCTGTCTGTCTCCATCTATCTCTGTGTGTTTGTCTCTGTCTCTCTTGTCTGTCTCTCTCTTTGCCTCTCTCTCTGTCTCTGTCCCTATCTCTCTCTTTGTCTCTCTCTGTCTCTGTCCCTATCTCTCTTTGTCTCTATCTCTTTCCCTCCATCTCTGTCTCTATCCCTCAATCTGTCTCTATCTCTCTCCCTCTGTCTCTCTCTGTTTCTATTCCTCTATCTCTGTTCCCCTGTCTCTCTTTCTGTTTCTCTGTCTCTGCCTCTCTCGATGTCTGTCCCTCTGTATCTGTCTCTGACTTTGTGTCTCTCTGTCTCTCTTTGGGTCTCTGTGTCTGTCTCTATCCCTGTCTCTGTGTCTCTCTGTTTGTGTCTTTCTGTCTCTGTCCCTCTATCTGTCTCTGTGTCTGTCATTATCCTTCTGTCTCTGTCTCTGTGTCTCTCTGTCTTTCTGTCTCTGTCCCTTGGTCTCTATCTCTCTATCTCTGTCCCTCTATCTCTGTCTCTCTGTATCTTTGTCTCTATTTCTGTCTCTGTCTCTCTCTGTATCTCTCTATCTCTATTTCTGTCGCTGTCTTTGTGTCTTTCTGTCTCTGTCCCTCTGTCTCTATCTCTCTCTATCTCTGTTCCTCTGTGTCTCTCTCCCTCTCTCTTTCCACCCCCCTCTCTCCCTCTCTGGTAAATTGTGATAAGATACAGTCACGTCAGAGTAAAGAAATGTGTTCCCCCAGAGAGGGGCTCTCCCCCTTCCCCTCTTCCCCCAATCTCTAGAAGCAGCAGAAGGCAGGGGACACGGTGGCAGGAAAAGGCACGGCGGCAGTCACGGTGCCAGCCCCTGACATGCAGCAAGAACACACTGCATTGTGGTGGGCCTCCAACCCCTGGGGGAAAGGGGCAGCCTGGCTTTGCATATCCTGTGGTTGTGGGTGGGCAAAGCATGAGCCTGGCAGCAAGTCAGGAGACAATATCTGAGGGAGGCAGCGTGCCCCTGGAGCCCTGGGAAAGGGCTCTCTTTGTCCTGCCCTAGTTATGCCTCTGGACTCCAAACCACGGCACCCTTTTTAACCTCAGCTTTCTCCCTGGAAAACGGGGATACAACTACTTGCACCCTCATGGGTTGTTCTAAAGAGGGATCTTGGAGCTCCAGAGAAAGAGTTACTCTTCTTACCTCCACGAGTCAGCTCAGGTCCTCAAAAACAAAAGTACATTCAGCAAAGCCCAGATTTAGCACAGTCTGTATTACAGCTGTCCCCCCCCCCCAGGGCATTTAAAGGAGGTTCCCCGGTTCTTCTTTTCCATTTCCTTGTTCAAGAAGAGGGGAAGTTGGACATGTGGGAGAGAGGAAAGAAAGAAAGCTAATGTTGGGGCCCTGGTCCTTAAAAGGCCCAAGAAAACTACCCGGAAAGCCAATTCAGCTTTTTGTCTCTGTGTGTGTGTGCGTGTGTGCGTGTGTGTGTGTGTGTGTGTGTGTGTGTCCCCACCCCATCTCTCTGTGTCTTTCTCTGTCTCTGGATCTCTATCTCTCTCTTTGTCTCTGTGTCTCTCTCTGTCTCTCTCTGTCTCTCTCTGTCTCTCTCTGTCTCTCTCTGTCTCTCTCTCTTTCTGTTTCTCTATTTCTCTGTCTGTCTGTCTCTCTGTCTCTGTGTGTGTGTGTCCCCCTCATCTCTCTGTGTTTCTGTATGTCTCTTTCTGTCTGTGTGTCTCTCTCTTTCTGTCTCTCTCTGTGTCTCTTTCTGTCTCTCTCTTTCTCTCTTTCTGTCTCTCTCTCTCTCTCCCTCTGTATGTGTCTCTCTCTCTGTCTCTGTCTCTCTCTGTGTGTCTCTGTCTTTCTGTCTCTTTCTGTCTCTCTGTCTATTTCTGTCTTTCTGTCTCTTTCTGTCTGTCTCTTTCTATTTCTTTCTTTCTGTCTCTGTGTCTCTTTCTGTCTCTCTCTCTCTTTCTCTTTCTGTCTCTGTCTGTCTGTCTGTCCAAGCAGAGAGCCAGCCCAAGAATATCAGCTGTTCACAAATCCTTGCAGAACTTCCAGTACCATCAGCTGGGTCACTGGGTGCCCTGGTGCCCTAGACCTTGTCCATACCCCTACAGAGACCCATTGCTTGATGTCACCTGTGGCTGGTAAATTGTTGCCCCATGAATCTGCATCACTGTGTATGACACATGGATCTGGTGGGCGCTGTGTCCGGATGACCATTTCCGAATAATTGTCAAAGGCCGCGTCCGCTCCACCATGAATGGCAGGAATGGGGAGAAGGCCCTGATAGCCCCAATGAGAACCACAGGCTTGCTTTAGCCGGAATAATTCAAACAATGGCCTCCATCCTCCCCTTCCTTTTGCTAATGTAGAACGGGCCAATGAGCACCACTTCAATTTAATACCTCTCCTGAGTCCTGGGTAATTATTAACCACAATGGGCTACCTTAGTCTTTGCCTACTTTTGTCAACAGGCTATTAGCACTCATCTCATCCTAGGTCTCCCCTTACGATGATTTTGTTGGACTTTCTACAACTGAGAAGAGCTCCGGGTCCCAGAGTGTAAGCTTTCGGGATAATTGTAGACTTAGGAATGGCAGGAGTCATCTCGATTCAGCAAATATTAATTATAGATGTAGGAGATATTGCTAGTCAGTCTTTTTCAGTTGTGTCTGACAGAGACAGAGACAGAAACAGGACAGAGAAAAAGAGAGACAGAGAGAGAGAGCGTCAGAGAGACAGAAACAGAAGGATAGAGACACACAGAGAGAGACAGAAGGACAGAGAAAGAGAGACAGAGACAGAGGTAGGATAGGAGAATAGAGAAAGAGAGACAGACAGAAGGACAAAGAGAGAGACAGAAACAGAAGGACAGAGACAGAGAGACAGAGACAGAAGGACAAAGAAAGAGAGACAGAGAGATAGGATAGGAGGATAGAGAAAGAGAGACAGACAGAAGGACAGAGAGAGAGAGAGAGAGAGAGAGAGAGAGACAGAAGGACAGAGACAGAGAGACAGAGACAGAAACAGGAGGACAGAGATAGAGACAGAAATGGAGATGTTCCGCAGTAGATAAAGTTGTGTCTGCTCATGTCTTAGCAAACAGTGGAGTGACTGCATTTCTTCTACAGCTCACTTGACAGGTGAAGAAACAAGCAAACAGTTATTTCTTAATAAATTACTTGTCCAGGGTCACACAGCTAGTAAGTATCTGAGGCAGGATTTGGACTGACTTCAGGTCTGGGTGCTCTATCTCCTACACCACATAACTGCCCCAGATGTTCAGGATAAAAAGAAAAATAAAACAGTTGCTGACCTCTAATGGACAGATAATATATATGGACAAAGACTTAAACATAAAATATATACAAAGTAATTTCAAGAGGAAAATAACTGTCTTATCTGAATGGAAAAAGAGTGACAAAATGACTTGTGTAAGAAGGTGGTGCCCAAGGTTTGCACTGAAAAAAGCTAGGGGTCCTTGCAGGCAGCAGTAAGGAAGAAGAGGATTCCAGATCTGGGGGATTACTTGTAGAAAAACACACAAGTGGGAGATAGAATGTAGTACCCAGGGAATAATTAGTAGGCTGGTTTGATTCAAATAAAGAGTGCATGAAATGAGGCTGGAAAGAGAGGTGGGAGCCAGACTTGAGGAGGGGGGTTGATTTGGTGCCAGGCTTTAGGATTTGCCTCTTTTCCTAAAGGCAGTAGGGAGCTGCTGAGACTTCGCCAGTAGGGGAATGACATGGTCAGATACATGGTTTAAAAATACCAATATGGCAGCTGGATGGAAGATGGATTGAAGAGGAAAGAGACTGGAGGAAGACTAATTAGAGAAGCTGCAATCGTTCAGACCAGAGGCGATAGGGGCTTGGAGAAGGTTTGGGCAGGTGAGAGAAGGGGACAGTTACCAGAAGGAGGCTCGGCAATACTTAGCAGTAAAAAGAAATCTCGATGAGTGATGACTCAGAAATATGACTCAGTCTGAGTTCTATTGTACAAAGCTGATGGTGGGAAACTTAACTATGGAGAAATAAGTATATATCCTGAGTTACATAATTCTCCACGGGGGTTCCAGGGTTTCTATAATTAGGATGACACGGCTCTAATGATTGGTTGGTAATGCAAGTGTTGTGACAAGCCATGAAATGTCTTTCCAGCCAACCACTCAGTTCCTAAAGCAATAATTGACGGGATAATCTCTTGACCCAAGTGGATCTCAGATGACAGTGGACTTTAAACCTCCCCTGGGGACTAAGCCTCTTTCAATCACTTAGATGACCCACTAGAATTTTCTCCCCTTGTTCTTAACTTCTCATTCAAGCCCTAAGGTCATTTAAAATAGCAGTCATTAAAATTAAGCTGTAAACAAATGAAATACATTTCCTTCTTCTCACTAGATGTGGGGGACTATGGATGTGAAATGTTGTATACACTGTCCGACATTCTGTTGATTTTGCTTAATTGCTTTTTAGATTCAAGGAAGAGTTCTATAGGACGGGAAGTATTAAGGAAATGGACTGTAATGTAAAAGGTATCATTAAATTTTTTAAAATTAAATTATTTTCAAATATGCTATAATCTAAAAAACTCACCATTTATTATGTACCCCCCACATGACAGATAGTATGATTGACAGTGGTCCCTGCCCTCAAGAAGCTTACAGAGGGGGGAAGGGGCAGTTACAGCAGCATACATAAGTAAATACAAGAAGATTCAACTACTTCCAGAGAGAAAAATCAATAGATTGGGGGGAGTGGGAATCAGAAGAAGCTTCATAGAGGAAGTAGCACCTGAATTGTGCTTTGAAGAAACCTAAGGATTCTATAAAGCAAAGGTAAGATGGAATATGTTCCAAGCGCGGCTGGGAGGAGGGTCAGGGGGTGCAGAAGGCACTTAGAAATGGCATGAAAGCTATATTTAGGGAAGAGCTCATAGGCCAGTTTATCTGAAATAGAGAGCAGAGGAAAATGAAATGAAAGAAGACTGAAAAGGACATAACCCCCATGACGGAGGCTTTAAAATGCTAGTGTGAGTGTGGTGAAAGTCAACTAAAGGAAAGTTTAGACTTGGCCCAGGGGGTCCATCTAGGGCCCTGCCCATTCTCTTGAAATAAAAGGTAGGAAGTTCAAGTGCAGGAGCCCCTTAGGAACTTCCCTCCTCTATGAGCAACAGGAGTGCCAGCTTAGGTCATCTGGGTCTGGCTATGTATTCTGTGTCTACTCCAGGAAAATAGTTCCAGTAAGTCTGGATGAGGCTCAATGGTCACAGAATTTTGCTGCTGAAGGAGAGTTGCCTTGGTGTACAGCTGCCAGTGGTCACACTGGTCTGAAAGGTAAGAGATGCTGAAACATTAGCACCCAGTGTTCTGATTATGACTGAGCTAACAATCCATCTGACCATGTTTCAAGGTGATGGTCCATGTGGACAGCAACAGGGTGCTGAACTCCTTTTGCTTGGTGGCTCTAGCCTCAAATCGTAGCCTTTACCACAAATAGTGGTTCTAGATCCTAGGATCACAGCTTGATCCACCCTCTCAAGGCAAAGAGAGATTAACTAGATTAGATAATAAGATCAGATAATTAGCTAACAGGCAGGATTTGCACCCATTTTTCCCCGATTCCAGACCTAGCACTATATCCACATTGCCTGAATATAACACTAATCTTTCTCTAGTTCACTGGTTTTGCTCTCATGGTTTCAATGGCATAGGAACCTTCAAGTCTAGAAACTCCCTCCAGGGGCACTCAGAGATTTGCTCAGTCACAAGCCAATTAATGTCCGACAAAGGGTTCGAACCCAGGTCTTTCTTATTCTAACCACTGTTAATTCATTAATGGCTATTAGAAGGAAATGGCAAAACAGCTCAGCATGTTTGCCAAGAAAACCACAAATGGGATCATAAAGAGGTGGACATGACTGAAAAAATCACTCGACAACAACAGCAAGTAGATGCTCAATTCCTATCTCATTTTTCTTGGGGAATTAGGTGACACCATGGACAGAGTGCTAGTCTTGGAGTCAGGAAGAGATGAATTCAAATCCTAACTAATAGTTACTTGGCCCTGGCAATTCACTTACCCTTTCTCAGCCTCAGTTTTCTCATCTACAAAATGGAGACAGTCGCAGGTATTGTTAGGAGAGTTAAATGGGATAATACATATAAAGCTCTTTGCAAATGTTAAGTCACTGTATAAATGCTAGTCATTAGTCACTTTTGCTCTATTATTTCTAGTCCAAAATTCTCTTGGCAAAAAAGCAAATTATGAATTGAGCATCTTTACTTTCTCTGTTATCTATCACCATCCCATCTACCCTTAACAGAGGTCCTGTATGTTCTTTGATTCTGCTGTTGCTCACAAGTTAGTTTTAATAACCCTTCCCATTGTTATTCTCTTTCCTCCCCAGCCTCAGTTTATTCTGATACTATTTTCACCCTTCTGTATTTATCCTGTTACCTGCCCTTGCTTTCATTTTCTGTACATACTTTTTAAAATTTAAGGTGGTTGTTGAGATCCTTATGCATCCAGATCAGACTTTTCTAACAGCTTCTATTTTTCTTCCATCATTAGATTTACCTACCTTAATCTTCAGATTTTTTTTCTTGAAAGTTCCCTAGGGCAATTAGGTGGCATAGTGGATAGAGCACCAGCCCTGAAGTCAGGAGGCCCTGAGTTCAAATCTGGCCTCAGTCACTTAATACTACCTAGCTGTGTGACCCTGGGCAAGTCACTTAATCCCAACTGCCTCAGAAGAAAGAAAAGAAAGAAAGAGGGAAAGGGAAAGGGAAAGGGAAAGGGAAAGGGAAAGGGAAAGGGAAAGGGAAA
>JAJPUD010001731.1:144408-171485 GCA_023553655.1 Myrmecobius fasciatus | reverse complement strand
GGGGGGAAATACTAACCCCCTGATACAGCCCACCCAGCATTAGTTAGGATTCTGGAAGAACTAGAAGAAACCTTAGAGGTTACATAATCACAGGCCTCAGCAGCCAGGTGGGCCAACTGGCCACCACAGCTTCCCCGACAGGCGACAGTCACCTCACCTTTGTCTGAAGGCTTCCATTGAGGGAGGACTCACTCCCCAACACCATCACCAAGAGAGACCAGCTCCCTTGGGCCAACTCTGCACTCATTAGTCATTTGTCCCTTTCTTGTGCCCCTGATCCTTCCCCAACACTGTCTGAGTCTGCCCTGCGGGGACAAGCAGAAGCGGTCCAGCCCTTCAAGGTCCGGAAGACAGTGTTTACGTTCCCCTCAAACGCCATCAGGGCTTCCTTCTCCAAGTCAATCATCCCCATTTCCTTCAATTGCTCCTCATACAGAATGGACCTAAGACCCTTCACCATTCTAGCTGCCATTCCCTAGATACTCTCCAGCTTATAAATATTCTTCCTAGGGGCAGCTAGGTGGTGCAGTGGTTAGAGCACCAGCCCTGAAGTCAGGAGGACCTGAGTTCAAATTTGGTCTCAGACACTTAACACTTCCTAGCTGTGTGACCCTGGGCAAGTCACTTAACCCCAATTGCCTCAGGAAAATAAAAAAATAAATAAAATATTCTTCCTAAACTGTAGCATTCAGAACTGAGCACAATGCCCCAGATCGGATTTGACCAGACAGAGAATGGGAGAAATAGGAGTTCCTTTTTCCCTAAAGCGATGGCCAGTACAACCTAAAATCAAATTCTCTTTGGTGGCTGTCTCATCACATTTCTGACTCATACTGAGATTTCTGCCCACTAAACTCCTCAGAGCTTTTCAAACAAATGTCCATCTAACCATACTTCAACTGTCTTGGACCTGTGACACTGATTTTATTTATTTTTTTTTTTGCTGAGGCAATTGGGGTTAAGTGACTTACCCAGGGTCACACAGCTAGGAAGGGTCAAGTGTCAGGTCCTCCTGACTTCAGGGATGGTGCTCTATCCCCTGACACTGATTTTTTTTAACCCAAGTATACGATTTTACACTTATCCCCATGAAACTGGCCCAATATTCTAGTCTATCAAGATCTTTTGGGATCCTATGTCATCTAGCCATCACACTCAGCTTTGAGTCATCTGGAATTTTAATAAGTACGCTATTAGAGCCTTTCTCCAAGTCTTGAATAAAAAAAACAAATTTATTCTACAAGGCCAAAGAGTTCTGAAGCTAATTAATATTCCTCTTTCTACCCAAGTAGGTCAACAATCCCAGTGTCTACTGGCACATGACTACAACAAATTAACAGGGCAATGAAAAATACTCACCTTGACCATGAGCTCCAAGAAGAACCTATTGGCTCAAAGACCACCATGCCCTTCTGTCTCCTCCATCACTTTTGGCTTGAGTAATCTCAAACCTGAAAGAGGCTACAGCTAGAAGTTTCCTGGGATTTATTATTTACTAAAATTTGTGCCACACCTATTTCCAATAGGATTCCAGGTGGTTAGTAGATTGAAATATAGTACAAGATAAAGCATCTAATTAGCAGATCTTATGGTCTCTTCTATTATTTAGCAGGACCCAAGATGCTCTGTCAGCACCTCACCTAGATGCCTAGATAAACTATGGGACAGAATTTTTGAAACCAGCTGGTCTAACCTCTTCATTATACAGATGTGGAAACTGAGGCCCATTCAGGTGAAAAGACTTATCTGAGGGGAGATGAGTAGAATTGGATTTAAACCCAGGCTTTCTGCTTCCAAATCTAGCCATTTTCCCCACCATATTGTGCTATTCCTGGGGAGAAATTAAAGTACGTGTGACAGGAATAATTGTGTTCACCTCCTTCCTATAATATAAGGGGGAAAGAATCAACCACTAATACTTCCAAAAACCTTAATATTAGCACTTTTTTGGACTGCATCTGTGATTTTGCTTTATATGGGGAACGCATATCAAGAAAACTTCCCATATCAATGAGGCTCTGCACCTGTTCTATGAGTTGCCATCTTGGATTTGCCTGGGACCTTGAGTGGTTAATTGGCTTGGCCATGGTCACCCAGCCTGTTTATATCATAGGCGGCACTTGAATCTAAGTTTTCCACTATACCAATATACCAAACTGCTTCTACTGCTTAACCATTGGAAAATTGGAGGCAGGTGGAAGAAGTTAATTAAATTTAAAACAGCATAATTATCACCTTTTCCTCATTAAGGAAGGCAGGATGAGGTTATAGAAAGAGGGTCGGATTCAGAAGCAGGAGAGGAGGGAAAATAATCCTGCCTCCTCCACCTCCTAGTTATATGATCTCAAGATCCTAGCCAATCACTGTAGTTCTCTGAGCCTCAAATTCCAAATCTGTGAAATGGGAATGAAAATTCACACACACACCCCAACAAGGTGAATGGGGGGAAAGTTCTTTGTAAGCCTTGGAGCACTTTATAAATGGGAGTGATCACTATAGGAACCAAAAATGAAACACTTCCCTTCCTCTCTTTAAATGTGCAACAGCACTAGGCTTCATTCCCCCAACTAACCTGCCATCTTTTCTCCCTTTCAACAGCACGAAAGGCTCTCTCAAATCTCCTTTGCCCTTTTGGGAGAAGACAGAGAGAGGGGGGACGCAATTCAATTCAACATGATATCTTGGAGTGTTGGACAGCTACTGAATATCCAGTACGGTTCTGGGGGTTGGGGAGAAAAAGTAGCAAAAAAAGGTGTGGAATGGAGTTGATTTGCTACCCCCTGGGAACTCTTCCTGATGGCTTCATGGGACCTCTACCCTTAAGCCTTCCTTGGCTGATCAAAAGAAAGATATACATCTTTCCCTGACCTCAACCTTTTTAAATATAAAACTTGTTTAAAAGGAGGATTACAGTTAGAGTGCCAGGTCTGGAGTCAGGAGGACCTGAGTTCAAACTCAGCCTAGTTGTGTGATCGTGAACAAGTCACTTCACCCTGTTTGCCTCAGTTTCCTGATCTGTAAAATGAGTTGGAGAAGGAAATGGTCAACCACTCCAGTATCTTTGCCAGGAAATCTCCAGATGGGGTCACAAAGAATCAGACACGGCTGAAAAATAACAATCCCCCCCATCTTGTAATCTACAATGTAGAGTTCTTTGCTTTGTGTATGGGATTTTAGAGCTAGAGGAAACCTTGGGGATCATCTGGTCTAACCCATTCATTTTTACACATGAAGAACTTGCTGACAAGAGAGATGAAGTCACCTCAAGATTATGTAGGAAGAAAGAGGGAGAGGGAGTCAAATTCCCCTCTTCTGCCTCTCCCCACATCATAATGCCTTTTACTTGTAGCACACACGCATTTGTCAAGGCAGTGTCATGTCCGTGACCACATTTGATCCTCACAGCAGTCCCCTGAGATGACATCTCCTTGCTCTGGCTGAGAAAATGAAGCTCAGAGAGTGGAACTGGCTCCAAGGGGAGCCTTGGGTAGCAGTGTATGATCCTGAGCAAACCATTTGATTCTAATTGCCTCAAAAACACCCAAAAAGAGCCTTGAGTGTCTTATTTTTATTCCAAAGTTTGGGCTTTCCCCACTAAAACACATTCCCTTATCTACTACATGAACATTTTTAAAATCCATCACTTATTTCTGTTTTCTTTACAGCTCTTAATACTCCACACCAAAAGTGTTTGTCCTTGACTAGGTGCTTCTGAAGGCAAACCAGCTGGAGCCATTGGCTCCCTTTTATAGGGGGCTGAGAAAGAGCTTTATATTATTTGGGCAGGAAAGAGGGAAAGTCCAAACATTTTGACCAGTCTGAAGAGTTCCTTTGTATAGAAACTTCAAAGCTAAGTAATTTTCAGTCATCCCATATTGCCAAAAGCAATGACTTGCCCACAGTCACACAGTTAAGTTAGTACATGTCAAAGGCAGGATTGATCTCTTACCTTCCTGATGGCAAAGGTGGTCCCCTAATGACTAAGCCACGCTGCTTCCCTTTTGCTAATCATAATCAGAGTCTGGAATGGACCCTGTGATTTCATTATTGCGGGAGACTCTTTGGTGAGGAAACACCTTTCACAAATGCAGGTTATACTTTCTCTGCAATTTAAAGTCTTGGAGCAGCTACTCCCATCCTAGAGTTGTGTGTGGCTTCCAAAAAATATTTTCCTAACTGCATTTCAATCTAAGTAATTTCCTGTATAATGTATTTCATTTTATCAATTTAAAAAATATTATTCTGAGGAGTCCATAAGTTTTATCATCATGCCAAAGTGAACCATGATATAAAAAAGGCCAGAACTGCCATCTCTGAGATGCCCATTTCCCTAAGAGGTAAAGTGATCTTGGGGTCACACAGCCAGGATTTGAACACTTTATCTTCTTTCTTCAAGGTCAGTACATTATCTACTAAACCAAACTGATTTTTTATAATACCTCCTATTTACATCAGCTCTTCTCCTACATCACAACACAGCACTGATAACCTTTTTCCAGTTGGGTCCCATAGGGATCATCTCCACTTTGCAGATGAGGAGGATAAAGACAGTAAATTTAAGTGATTTGTCTTTAGTCACATAGCTATAAGTGAGGAGAGCAGATTTGGAGCACGTGGCGCCATGGATGAGGACAATGAGTTCAAATCCTTCCTTGGACACTCATAAGCTGTATGACTTCATTCAAGCTGCTTCCTCAACTGCAAAATGGATAAAGGGGACCCTCTGTCACAAGGCAGTTGTGAGGATTGAATAAAATATTATATGCAAAGGCTCTGCAAATCTTAAGGTCCTCGATATTATTACTGCCACGATTGCAGATCTAGCTTCCTTTCCACCAAGGAAGGTGCCATTTAAATTAAGTTGGGACAGAATGTCTTTGTTCCCTCCTTCTGGGAGATCATCATATTAGCCCAAGAGGAGAAGACTTCACTCCATATTAGGGAAGGGATGATAAGAAAACAACTCCCAATAGATACTTACTGGATCTCCATGTTGAACATCATACTGCCTGGTAGAATCTGACCCTTCAAAGTGCTTCCTCCTGTCACTCTCCCTCAGCAGGTATGGTGCCCGGCACCCGAAGGCACGCTCAGACAGCACAGCTTTGAGCAGGAGCAGCAGGGCTGAGAGGAAATGTTTAAACCTTCTCCTCTCACAGCGGGGACCACAATTAGTCTGTCTGGAAAAAGTGACACTGTAGAAAGCCCCAAAGCCTCTGTCTCATGCTCTCCTGCCTAAGGGGAGGCCATCTCCGAAGGCCTTATGGACAGGAAAGTCAAATCCCCACAGGTGAGTCTAGTTCCCCCAAGAGCGGAGGATAGGGCCCGGCGCCTAAGAAGTGGGAGGTCAGAGGCTTGAAAGAGCCCGGCAGAGCTGGGTGAAGCTGGTCCTTGGTCAGTGCTTCCTCTGGTTCCAGCCTTCCCAACCCCTGCATCCCTCCCTGTCCCCATCCTGAGGAAACAGGGTTCCCCTGAACTTCTCAGTGCTGCAAGTCCCTCTCTAAGACTCTATGTCAGAGAGTAGATTTCAACCTTCATTGGTAGTTTTTTCCCCTGGGAACTCCTCAAAGCCATGAAATCATAAGTCTGTATCCTTAACACCTATCAGAAGACTGAGGCTCAGTAGGAGCTTAGTGGAAACATATTCATTAATTGTGAACTAGTGGAAAGAGCACTAGCTCTGGCTTAAGAACTGGGGTTCAAATCCAACCCTTTATACCTTGAGTTTCTCATCTCTAACATGAGGGGGCTGAATTAGTTGCCCCTTTCAGTTCTACATTCTACCATCCTATAATTGATTTATCGGTCTCCATCAACCGTAGGTCAAACTATAATTGAAACCAGGGTTTTATAAACTTAGGGTTTGGGGAACATGTGATTTAATGTAAATAAATTCACATCCTTATTTATGTAAAATAACATGTGGGACATGAGATCCTGATCCTGTTCAGGAGAACACATGCGGCAAAAGTGGCCTAAGGGAAAAGTCAACTTGATTTCTCTCACCATGACCCCGTCCCCCTCCTTCCTCCTAAATGCAAGGTCATTTTAGTATCCCTATTGAAGGTAGGGGAAAACAGGGACTCCCTGATGATCACTCCCATTCCCCTATGCATCGACAGTGTTTTTTGATCTTGGGAAGAAGGAATAATAGCCGAGAGAATGAATGGGGGATGATACAAGCAACTCTTCTCTCACAAGCCACAGAACATTGAAATGTCAGTAACCAAGGGCAGTCTGAGGACTAACATTCAGCCTTCCTTACAGACAGTCACTTTAATGCCTCAGGAAAAGTCAGATCATAAAAGATCAGAGATATAAGAAACAGTAGAACAATGGGCCATGTCCAGTAACAGGATATAAAACATTCCCTCCCTCCATTTATGACCTTCCATTTCTCTCCTCTCTACCTCTGCCCACGTGTTCCCTCTACTCCTCCCCCCCCCAGAATCTCCAGCTCCCTTCTAAGCAGAGTTCAGATGTCACCTTGAATGTGAAAGTGCTGGTCCTCCCAGTTATTAGAGTTCTTCCCATTCCCCCAAAATTGCTGTGCATAAATCTGTATTTACTTGTCTACAAGTTGTATCCCCTAGTGGAAAGTGGGCAAGGACTAATTTGGTTTTGTCTCTATAACCCCCAAACTTGGCACAGTCCTTAGCCCAAAGAACGTGCTTAATATATTTTTAGTTAAGTTGCATTGAGTTGAATTGGGAGAGAGAGAAATAGCCCTTTCTGAGAACAGGAAGCAAAACCTCACTCCCTTTCTCAATCTCTCTTCCAGTAAAGATGGCTCACTAATGGTCAGCATAGCTTGGAAATCTCACGCTCAGGTTAAAAAAAAATAAAATACTGCATGGGGAAAACCAATGTAATACCAAAATTAGTGGTCTTCAGCTATATAAGTCAAGAGCAATGGGGCTGCCAAAAAAGCTAATGGCATCTTGAGTTTCATGGACAGAAATCCAGTGTTCCCTAAGGTGGGGGGTGGGTTAGAGCCCTTGGGCCTTCTATCTTTGTCAGATGACATCAGGAACACTGTGTCTGTCTTGGAGCCCACGGTTTAAGAATGAGATTGACAAGCCAGAGTATGGCAGCAAGGAGTGTTCATAGAAAGAAGGGGACTCAGAGCCATACCATAATGGGACACTATCATTTAACCTCTCTGGACCTCTCCTTCCTCCTCTGTAAAAAGGGAAGGGGGAGTGCTGACACTGGCATCAGAGTCCAATCCTGCCTCATTAACCCTTCCTCCCTTTGTAAACCTCAGCCACCTCATTTCAACTCCATGAGCCTGGCTTTCTTGAAATGCAGAATAAGAAGTTTGGCTAATGGTCTCTGAGGTCCCACCCAGTTCTAGAATGAAGATTCTGTGACGATTCTAAGAGGGGAAAATGACCCTGAAGGTCCCTCACCGCTCTGATCCTGATGTACTTGAGTCTAAAAAATAATCTAAGGGGCAAGTGATAATTGCCTTCAAGAACTTGACAGACCATCAAGTGATTAAGCTTCTTTTACTTGGTTCCAGAGACAGAAATGGAGGAGATTTTTGGGAAAGAGTGTGTTGGTTTGTAAAATAAAACTCCCTAACAATCAAAATTATCCAAAAGCCGGAGAGGTAAGTTCTCCATCATGGAAGCTTCAAGTGAAAGCCGGCCGACCTGATTAGAGATGCTGCTGAGGGGATTTCAGCCCAGGAATAGCTTGGACCAGAGGACCTTTCATAGCCTTTGTTCTTCTGGGTTGGAAAACCATGTCCAATTTTCAGGGGACCAGAGAGTTTGGGCAGGACACCCCTGCTACAGAAACAGCAAAATAGAGCCAAAAGCTAGGTAAAAGACTCGTGTGGTTTTTAAAGCAAAATACAGCATTTCCCTTAACCTAAATGGGACAAAACGAGAGAGGTGATTCATCTGTAGCATAACCCAATCAGGAAACCATCAGACTGTATCCAACAGCTTGCATGATTTCTAAAGCCATTGTTTAGAGCTCTATGGTTTTGCATATCCTAGTAAAGTATTCATCACTGGTAGATCTATAACTCACAGGACCACATCTTTGGTCTGGAAGGGGCCTTTGTTTGGCATTCAAAGTCCTTCCTAAGCAGTCACTCCAAAGAAGCATATACTCCAAGGAATTAAATGTCCCCCTTTCCACACAGGAAACCAACAGCCCCTGAATTGGAGGTAGAGGTTGAGAACTGCAGTCTGGTCAAGGGAGGGCCTTTAGGCACTCAGTGAAGTAGCAGTGAAAAGGAAAAATAGGAGATCCTGGATCAACTAAGAGTAGCAAGCCATGTCTCTGCAAGGAATCTCTGAAAGAGGAGTCTCCCAAATATGGGTCCCTTGCAGCTCTCAGATCCTGCAGTTCTGTGAAAGCAGATTGACAGAAAGTAGAGCAAAAATCATAATGAATATGACATTACCTAAGATTACTAGAATTTCTCTTCTTAGTTGCAGAGAGTATTTCACACACACTGGCTCTAGCTACTGCCATAAGTTCCCAAGATATGACCTCAAGGGCATAATCGCCATCTGAACCATAATGAGATATGACCCTGGAAGGCGCCTTCTCCATCATACCCATGCAGCCTTCTTGCTGAAAAATCTCTCTATTCCTGCAGCCTTCTTATGCTAGAATATCCTTCCCATACACAAACATACCCCAAGATCCCATTCTCAAAACCTCCACTTTAAGGAAGGGCCCAAGTCAACCATGGTTACTCCTTCATTTCTCTCTGACTCTGCTCCTGCCTCCCTCACTCTGGACTTCCTTCTCCATGCCACGGCAGCCTCTTCCCCTGGCAGATCTCTCTGCCCTGTGGTTCCTTCCTCTGCTTGGTCAATTCTTCCTAGAACCCCCAGGAAGAGCTCAGGCCAGCCATGGTTAGACCCTCCTTCCTGCTGCTGTCCATTCCTAATTCTCAGTACTTTCTTTCCCTCCCCTGACTTTTTCACTTCCTTTGAGATGCTGTTTTTACCCTTTAGAATGGAAGTATCTTAAATCCAGGGAACATCTTCCTTTGTGCTTCAATGTATATTCTCAGTGGTTACCACAGTGCCTGTAACAGAGCAAACACTTACTAAATACTTAGCTTGACTTGACTAGGTAAGGAAACTCTTAGTTGATCCAGCATCTCCTACTTTTCCTTTTCACTGCTATTTGACTGAGTGCCCAAAGATCCTCCCTTGACCGGACTGCAGTTCTCAACCTCTACCTCCAATTCAGGGACTGTTGGATTTCCTGTGCCCGAAGGGAGACATTTAATTCCTTGGAGATCTCAACATTAATAGGAAGTTCATTTCTCTCTAATTCTCATCCAGCTTAAGCAGAAAGTTCCTTGTCACCCCATCGTGTTAGTGGCACTTGAGGTCATGGTTCGGCCTTCATGAGAACGCTCTGGGCTAATGAGGTTGCAGACCCATATCCTACAGTCACCTTATCAAATCATGACCCCCTAGAACAGCAGTAAAGGGTTTAAAAGGAAGAGCTGGATTCCCCAATTCATCAGCTAAACAGGCTGAGGCAGGTCTTCCTGGAGGAAATGCCTTCCCAAAGGAGTGACTGTCCCAATCTCTCCTTGTCTGTCCCTATCAGTGTTGTCTAACAGAGATTAAAGGACCTCAAAGGCATTTCTGGATCCATTTAAGCCCTCTCTGAGCAACACTGAATGGAGCCAGCTCTTAATCATCATTATCTACATTTAGCTTGACAGCATCAAATACTTCCAGCTCTTAAAGATGTGGTCTGGTAAGAGACTTATCCTGCCCTATCCCTTCAGTTAAAAAATGTTTTAAAATTAACCTCAAAAAATCATCTGCAAAATCTCTCCCATCTGAATAAATTTATGTCCAAAAAAGACCTGGAACTCCTAATTGAACACCAGATAGATAATTTTGATTATGTTAAGTTAAAAAGTTTCTGTACAAACAAAACTAATGCAGACAAGATTAGGAGGGAAGCATCAAATTGGGAAATCATCTTTACATTTAATGGTTCTGATAAAGGCCTCATTTCTAAAATATATAGAGAATTGTCTCATATATATAAGAATTCAAGCCACTCTTCAATAGATAAGTGGTCAAGGGATAGGAACAGACAATTTTCAGATGATGAAATTAAAACCATCTCTAGTCATATGAAAAGTTGCTCCAAATCACTATTGATCAGAGAAATGCAAATTAAGACAACTCTGAGATACCACTACACACCTGTCAGATTGGCTAAAATGACAGGAAAAGATAACGATGAATGTTGGAGGGGATGTGGGAAAACTGGGACACTGATACATTGTTGGTGGAACTGTGAACGGATCCAACCATTCTGGAGAGCAACTTGGAACTATGCCCAAAAAGTTGTCAAACTGTGCATACCCTTTGACCCAGCAGTGTTTCTACTGGGCCTATATCCCAAAGAGATCTTAGAGGAGGGAAAGGGCCCCACATGTGCAAGAATGTTTGTGGCGGCCCTTTTTGTGGTGGCTAGAAACTGGAAACTGAAGGGATGCCCATCAATTGGAGAGTGGCTGAATAAATTATGTTATATGAATGTTATGGAATATTATTGCTCTGTAAGAAACGACCAGCAGGACGATTTCAGAGAGGCCTGGAGAGACTTGCATGAACTGATGCTGAGTGAAACGAGCAGAACCAGGAGATCATCATACACAGCAACAACAGTATTACATGATGATCAATTCTGATGGACATGGCTCTCTGCAACAAAGAATTGTCTCAAACCAGTTCCAATTGTTCACTGAAGAAAACCATATACACCCAGAGAGAGGGACATGAAATATGGACCACAAAGTAACATTTTCATGATCTCTATTGACATTTGCTTGCATTGTGTTGCCTTTCTCTGATTCTTTTTTTTTTCTTGTAGATAGGATTTTTCTTGCATAACTTCTCAAGCATTTCAACATTATTAACATGTAGTGGACTTCCTGCCATCTAGGGGAGGGGAAGGGAGTGGGAGTAAAATTTGTAATGGAAAGCTTTGTAAAGATCAATGTTGGGGAACTAGCCATATATATGTTATACAAATAAAAAGCCTTAATAAAAAAAAGAATTCTTTTAAAATATATGCCAGGTAACAGTTTTATTCCTTACTAGAGATACAAATAAAAAATAAAAGAAATGAAAAAAAATCTCTCCCATCTGTCCTCTCCTTTCCCCTCAGTCTGCCACTGCCAGTTTCAAGCCCATATTACCACTTATCTGGACTTAAGTCAACATCCTCTTTCCGAAGGCCTAGGCTCAGGGCTCTCTCCTCTTGAATACATCCTTCCACCAACGTCAAAGCAACGTTTCTAATGAAGATCTAATCCCATCAGTTTCTTTCTCTGTATTCCTGAATGGCTCCCCATTACCTGTAGGATAAAACTCTTTAACTATAATTTTAATGCTCTTAATCATAAGACTCAAACCTATATTTTCTAGTCTTCATACTGAATAATATAAATTCAGACTGAATAGTAAAATTCAAGCTCTACCTTTGAATAGCCTCTGTATTATTTTTCAGCCTTAAAACACAAATCTCATCAGTACCCTCCACTCCCTGGACTATTCCCTCCCTCTGGTTGGATTAAGGAATTAGGTGGGAGAAGGTACAGTTTCTCCTCCCAAAATTTCTATTTAAGGAAAGAACCAAGTTAACCATCTCTTCATTTCCCATAGGCTTGCACTCCCTGCCAGGTACCCTGTCCACTCACCCTGCTTTCTTCTTCCTTTCAAATGTTTTCCCCCTCCCCATGAAATTGTGAGCTTGAAAACAAGGACTATCTTTTGCCTTTCTTTTTATCTCCAACATTCAGCACAGTGCCTGGTGCATAGTGATCACTTAATACATCTTTATTGACTGATTACCTAACTAGCTCTTTGACCCCGATCAAGCTATTTTTAGAGCTCTAAGCAACTCTCTAAAACTAGAAGATATAGATAAAATGCCAAATTGCATTGGTAGAAGGGCTTTACTCAACTGGAACCTCATTCTATCAACAAAATCACAGACTCGGTCTCTATGCCTCCTCTTCACCCACTGTATTCACAGGCTCAAAGACTTAGGAAATGTAAGGGTCACATAGTCCAAATCTCTTATTTTATAGGTATGAAAATTTAGGACCACACAGTAAGGATTATACAAAATTTTGCAGCTGCTACATTAAAGGATTGGAGGACCTAGAATATAATATTCCAGAAAGTGAAAGAGCTTGCACGACAAGCAAGAATCAACTAACCAGAAAAATTGAGCATTATCTTTTGGGGGAAAGATTCAGTAAAATGAGGGATCTTCAATCATTTCTGATGAAAAGACCAGAGATGAACAGAAAATTTGATCTTCAAATACAAGACTCAACAGAAGCATAAAAAGGTAAACAGGAAAGAGAAAAATGTGGTATTTAAAGGTTAAAGTGTTTACATCTCTACATGGGAAGAAGATACTTTTAACTCTTGAGAACTGATTCTTTGTTAGAGCAGTTAGAAGGGGTATACATAGAGTGTGTGGGTATGAATTAACTTTGATGTGATGATATAAAAATGAAATTAAGGGTTGGAAAAAATGATTGTGCTGGAAGAGGAGGAAAGGAGAGATACAATGGGGTAAATTATACTATATGAAGAGATACAAAAGACCTATTACAGTACAAAGAAGGAAGGGGGAGAAGCACTGTTTGAACCTTAATCTCATCAGATTTCCTTTCAAAGAGAAAATAAAGAGGGAAAATAGGATAGAGGGAGACAGTAATCATATCTGTGAATGTGAATAGAATGAACTTTCCCATAAAATGGAAACAGATAGCAGAGTGGGTTAAAAGCCAGAATCCTATCATATATTGTTTACAAGAAACACATTTGAAGCAGAGGGATACACACAGAATAAAAGTAAAAGACTGGAACAGAATATATTATGCTTCAGCTGGAGTAAAAAAAAAAAAGCAGGGGTAGTGATTCTGATCTCAGAAAAAGCAAAAGTAAAAATAGAACTAATTAAAAGAGATAAAAAAGGAAATTACATCTTGCTAAAGGATAACATATATGCACCAAGTGATATGCATCCAAATTCTTAGAGGAAAGATTTAATGAATAGTAATGAGTTAAAGAAACAGCAAAACTATACTAGTAGGGAATCTCAACCTCCCTCTCTCAGAATAGATAAATCTAACCATAAAATAAATAAGAAAGAAGTTAAGGACATGAATTGAGTCTTAGAAAACTTAGATAGGCTGGACCTCTGGAGAAAACTGAATGGGGATAGAAAAGAATATGCCTTTTTTCTTAGTGGTATATTGACCATGTATTAGGGCATAAAAACTTCACAATCCAATGTAGAAAGATAGAAGTATTAAATGCATCCTTTTCAGATCACGATGTAATAAAAATGGCATGTAACAAAAGGCCATAGAAAAATAGGCCAAAATTGATTGGAAACCAAATAAATTACTCCTAAAGAATGGGTAGGCCAAATAACAAATCATAGAAATAATCAATAATTTAATCAAAGAGAATTACAAAAATGAGACAACATACTAAAATTTAGAGGATGCAGCCAAAGCAATTCTTAAGGAAAATTTTATCTCTCTAGATGCTTATATGAATAAAATGGAGAAAAAGGAGATCATTGAATTGGGCATGCAACTAAAAAAGCTCTAAAAAGAGCAATTTTTAAAACCTCTATTAAATACAAAATTACAAATTTTTAAAATCAAAGGAGAGATTAATGTAATTGAAAGTAAGAATAAATAATACTAATACTAAATAAATAGTAATAAATAAAACTAAGAGTTGGTATTATGACTAAAAACCCACCAAACAGATAAATTTTTGCTTAATTTGATTGGGAAAAGGAAAGAAGAAAACCAAATTACCGGTAACAAAAATGAAAAGGTTGAATTTACCATCAAAGAAGATAAAATTAAAACAATAATCAGGAGCTATTTTGCCCAAATGTATGCCAATAAATCTGACAATCTAATTAAAATGGATTCATATTTACAAAAATATAAATTGCCCGGATTAACAAAGGAGGAAATAAATTGCTTAAATAGTCCCATTTTAGACAAAGAAATTGAACAGACATGAAAGAACTGCCCAAGAAAAATCTCCAGGGCCAGATGGATTTACAAGTGAATGCTACCAAACATTTAAAAAACAATTCATTCCAATACTATATAACCCTTTGGGAAAAAGGTGAAGAAAAAGTCCTACAAATTCCTTTTATGACACAGATATGGTGCTGATCTCTAAAGCAGGAAGAGCCAAAATAGAGAAAGAAAATTATAGACCAATTTCTTTAATGAATAGGCAAAAATCCTGAATAAAATATTTGTAAAGAGATTATAGCAATTTATCAGCAAAATAATATACTATGACCAAGGATTTATACCAGGAATGCAAGGCTGGTTCATTATCAGGAAAACTATCAGAATAATTGGCCATATCAATAATAAAACTAATATAAATCATTTGATTACCTCAATAGATGCAGAAAAAAGCTTTTGACAAAAAAAAAAAAACCCACCATTTCTATTTAAAAAAAAACACTAAACGGCATAGGAATAAAAGGAGTTTTTCTTAAAATGATAAGTAGCCTCTACCTAAAACCATCAACAAGCATTATGTGTAATGGGAAAAAGCTAGAAGCATTCCCAATTAGATTAAGGATGGAACAAGGATGTCCATTATCACTACTATTATTCAATATTGTACTAGAAATGTTAGCTTTAGTTAACTATAGATAATAAAAAATATTTGGGTGTCTACTGCCCAACACAAACCCAGGAACTTTGTGAACATAATTAGAAAACATTTTTCACACAAATAAAGTCAGATTTAAACAACTGGAAAAATATCAATTGCTCATGGGTAGGACGAGCTAATATAATAAAAATGGCAATTCTACCTAAATAATCTACTTATTCAGTGCCATATTAATCAAAGCGCCCCCAAAAATAATTTAGAAAGCTTGAAAAAATACTGATGAAATTCATCTGGAAGAACAAAAGGGCAAAAATATCAAGGGAATTAATTTTTTAAAATGCAAAGGAAGGTGACTTAGCCATACCAGATCTAAAACTGTGTTATAAAGCAGCAGCCATCAAAATCATTTGGAAAAGAGAAATAGAATGGTGGTTCAGTGGAATAGGTTGGGTATATAAGACACAATAGTCAATAATTATAATATTCTAGTGTTTGATATACACAAAGACTATAGCTTCTGGGATAAGTACTTACTATTTGACAAAAATTGCTAGGAAACATCAATTGGGGAAAGGCTGCATAAGTTATAGTATATGAATGAAATGGAATGAAATGAAATTCTCTAAGAAGCCAGGAGCAAGTTGATTTCAGAAAAGCCTGGAAAGACTTACATGAATTAATGCTGGGTGGAGTGAGCAGAACTAGAAGGACATTGAACACAGCAACAGCAAAATTATGTGATGATCAACTATGCCAGACTTCGTCTTCTCGGTGATCCAACACAATTCCAATAGACTTTGTGATGGAAAATGCCATTCTCAACCAGAGAGAAAATTATAGACTGAATGCAAATTGAAGCATCCTATTTTCACATCTTTTTTTCTTTCCAGTGATTTTTCCTTTTGTTCTGATTTTTTTCACAGTGTGACTAATATGGAAATATGTTTAGAACGGTTGTACATGTAAAACCTATATCAGATCACTTGCTGTTTTGAGGCGGGGGGGGGGACATAAGGAAGAAAGGAAGAAAAAAATGGATCTCAACATCTTACAAAAATTAATGTTGAAAACAACTTTTACATGTAATTAGAAAAAATTTTTAAACTATTGAGAAAGAAGAAAACTGACACTCGGAGATTTAGTGACATGTACAGATCCCAACACTAAGTGAAAGACCCAGGATTTGAACAGATCTTCTGTTTCTACATGTAAAAATGTTTTTTCCATTGTACCATGCTGCCTCTCCAGTTTCACTGGATGGCTCTCTGTTATTATCTTGTCTTCCTCAACTTCCATGCATTTGTGTGGATCATATCCCAAGCCTGTAATGGACAAGACACCATTGACAGCCTAACATCT
The DNA here is from genome assembly GCA_023553655.1 of Myrmecobius fasciatus. Classification (NCBI taxonomy): domain Eukaryota; kingdom Metazoa; phylum Chordata; class Mammalia; order Dasyuromorphia; family Myrmecobiidae; genus Myrmecobius; species Myrmecobius fasciatus. The sequence goes on along the minus strand of JAJPUD010001731.1, from coordinate 155,430 downwards.
TCTCCACTCTCCGTGATTTTGTCTTCCTGCATGATCTGCTAAAATACATGTACCAGCCTGAGACCAGAGGTCCTGCCATGTAATGCTGCCCAACACATCCTTATAACTAGCTTTTGGCTGCCATTACCATCAGGAAATGTCTATCCTCTTTCATCCACAAGGACAAAAATAAGTGGAAGCCATCAACATTGAGGAGAGAAGTGACTTTCACGAACACCAACATCACTGCTTAACTTGAGCCTCAGACACATCTCCAGCCCTCACAGGGACTGTGGTGGAATGAGGTAATATACTGACCAAGACTAAAGGCTCCATTTATTACGCCACCATTGGCCAGTTCCATCAGGGAAGCCTCATATTGTAATAAGATTAAGAAAGATTTATCAGGGGCAGCTAGGTGGTGCAGTAGATAGAGCACCAGCCCTGAAATCAGGAGGACCTGAGTTCAAATTTGGTCACAGACACTTCCTAGCTGTGTGACTCTGAACAAGTCACTTAACCCCAATTGCCTAAGCAAAAAAAAAAAAAAAAAAGAAAAGAAAGATTTATCAGACTCATTCTGATTAATTAATCAGACAAATCAGACTAATATTTCTTGGAACTACAGGCCTTTTTTACTACCCCACACTCCTGCCACCAACACTATCCAAACCTTATGAACTGGTCGTTCCCTGTCCTATTGTAAACAAACTCCCACCACCGGTTCCACTAATCCTTGTGAGTCAGAGTCACTGGCTCTGAATTTCCATACAATCCTTATCCTCAAGAGAACATCAAGTCTTTAGAGACAAGAATCATATTTTTGACTTTGTATTCCCAGTGCCTGGCATGGTGCTCTGCACTTAGTAAAGATTTCATAAATTTTCTTTGAATTGAATGTAATGAAAATAAAAGCTCCTTTGGTAAAAGGTCATAATTATTCCTTCCAAACAAGAGATGTTCATAGTGCTGAACATTTCATGTGGTGTACAGATAATAACTGGAAAATCTTTTCTTGGTAATACTTAATGAAATTAAAGAAAGAGATGTATTCAGCATCATTTTTAAATACATGGAAAATGAAGAAGTTAAAGTTCTCTCCCAAGCAAGATGGAAATCCTGAAGAGAAATGAAAGTACCACAAATTGTTTTTCATCTGTTCTCGGTCATGTTGTAGAAACCTTCATGAATAGCAATATGCCTTCTCTCCCCCCTCCTCTCAGAGAAAGGCAGCTGCCTAAAAGATTCGGGGCCTGTATTTTTATAAATCACCTATTATAACAAAAGAAATCTATATTGTTCATGAAATTTTTTTCCTCTTTATGTTAAGATTGTGGGGGAGGAATTGGGCAGGGAGAATAATGATACATCAGTATCCCAATTAAGTGGATGAGTCTATCATACATTTTAATTCAGCCAGAACTTATTAAGCACTTACTGTGTGCCAGGCATTGTGCCAGGTGAGGAGAGTATAGAAACCAAAATGAAAAACATTAGAATCAGTGTTAATATACTAGAAAACAGAGGGTTGCATCTCTAAGCACTTTTAAGGCAAAGCATTGTGGAAGTGAACTGCAATAGCATTTATGCCATTTCTGTGAGTTTAAGTATCAAATTCTCCCTTCACCTATTACCCATTAGTCTTTTCAAAATCTGCACCAATGTGTCCAGTTGATTATTCCTTGACCAACTTGGAAAATGAATAGCAGGTTGAAATTATGACTGGGGTTCACACCTTGCACCAAACAGTCTTGTCCATTTTCTCAAGGGTTCATGTGTGGGACAAATTCAATAATATCGACTTAGTGATTTCCAAAAAGAGGGCAGAAATGCAGCTAAGTCGTTATCTTGTGAAGAAAGAAAAAAATGAGAAACTTTATTTCCTCAGTTGAAGAGGCACAAGTAAAACGATTCCCCTATCAATTTATTCCCCAAATGCATTGGGAATTCCTACAAAAGGATTTACGTGTGGGAAATCAAAATGCCAGTCCTTTGTAGATCCAGCTAACTTTTAAACGAGTACAGATGAGAAACTGGTGCTCTTGTTTCTTTCTGAGAGAGGAAAAACATCGAGGGAAAGAGAGAGGATAAGAGAAAGGATGTTGGAGAAGACATAGATATTGGGAGGAAGGGAGGGCAGAGAGGCTGGGAGACGGAAGAAATATGGGAATGGGGACAGAGGTGAGAGACAGGGGAGCAAAAAGGGAGGAAACTTAAAAGAGAGATCAAAATGATGAGACAGGAGGAAGAGAAAGAAAGGAGAGAGGAAAGAGATGGAAGGAGACAAAAAGAAAAAATGTTGGACAGAGTTCCTACAATCCTACGTGTCTCCTTCCAAAGTAACAAGAAAAACTTCTCCCATCCCTTAAAGCGACTCCGTGAATGCAAGCCTCTGCCACTTGATAAACCCAGTCGCATCCCAAGGAAGCACAGATACCGGCTTACAAAAGAAGTTTGGGGGCGCGGGAGAAGAGAGGGAGAGCCCAAATCGATCGCCTAGGAAAGGCGTCTCCCCTCCGGGAAGGGGGACCGCGGGGCCTCCCGTGTGGAACAGCTCCCCGGGCGCCCCGCTGCTCACCTGCTGCACTCCCACTGTGGGGCAAGGAGGGCTGATCCATGCTGGGCGCGCTGGGCGCGGGCTCCACGCTGGGCTTCAGCACCGGGGACAGCGACCGCGCTTCTGTTGGCTCCAGCTGTGAGGCCGGCGTGGGCTCCCAGGCAGTGGCTCGGAAGAGCGGTGCTTCTGGGGCTCGCGTCTCTCGATCTCCAGCTCCGGCTTTACTTCGGGGCTCCGGAACCCTGAGTGCAGCGCGCGGAGACCTCGACGCCTCCTCCTCCTCCTCCGCCTCCGGCGCCTGCTGCCGGGAGCTCAGCTGCACCACAGTGTTCCGGGATCTACTGAGAGCCGAAGTGACAGAACCCATCTCAGCGGGGCAATCCCAGGGCAGGCTGGGCCCAGGTGAGCGTCCCCTGTCTGCACGCCCCAGTGGTGCACGCCCCCCCCACTCCGTGCCCACGCCTCCCTGAGCGCCTTCCCGCCGCGCCCCCTACAGTCTGCCTACCCCACCCCACCCACCCCCAAACTGAGCCCCTCAGCGCAGCCTCCCAGTCCTTCTCGGGGGCTCTTCTACTTGCCAGGTGGCTTCGGGGGGAGGGGGGAGAGGCCGGAGGGGGAATACGTAAAGAAATTGGCACGCTTGGCAAGAAGCAAGGGGTGCCCTCCGACCTCCTACATCAAGTCTTCTGACCTCTGCTTTCCCAGAGCAAGGTCACCTGGGAATGCGAGATACCAGGAAAGGGGGGAGAGCAAATGTGGAGGACAAAAGTTGATCAAGAAAGGACCCTCTTCTTCCCTATTCCACTCCTAAAATAATAAGCACTGAGAAGCTCCCCAAAATATCCGTGCCCCTCCCTCTCACTGTCTACACCTTGCTCACTTGGGCCAGGAGTCTGCCCCATCCTTCCTCCTCCTCCCCTCCAAACGTCTGGAACACCAAGGCCCCCAGGGAATGATGAGGGAAAGATGGGGGGGGGACTTAATTCTAATTTGTTTTCTTCAGAGTCACTATTCTTAGAACCCACGGTTCCTCTTCTGGGCCCCGGCCCCAAGAGTTCTACTTCCAGAGCTGCCCCAGGAGCTTTGGCCACCCCTGTGCCCCTTCCCCTGCCCAGGGCCCCGTCTCCACCTCCCCTGCTCTTCTGTGGCCACCACAGGGCTGGGCTTCCTGTCACTTGCCCCTATCAGGGGGTGGAAGCAGCCAGAGAGGGAGACAGAGGCAAGGAGGGAAGTGGCGCCATCCCTGGGCCAGCTTCACCCAGGAGAGCAGGGAGGTGCCAGCTTGCTCTTGACACCTCCAGAGAGGGGAAGCAGTGGGAATCGGGCCCCAGACTCCTGGAGCAAGCTACCCCGTTCTGTTCCGCTCTGAGGGGAGGAGAAAGACAGCCCATCACAACCGCCCTCCCTGACAGGAATGTAGGAGAGACATCCTGAAGGCTGCAGGGGGAGATCGGGTTATTCAGACACACGTGCCGTGAGATGTTTGATACATTACACAAATCGTCCAATAAAGCGGTCTCAAAAACAAAAGGAGCAAGCTTGGTCACAAAGGCCCAGCGTCTTGGAGCAGAAAGGGACCTCAGAGATCCCCTAATACACCTCACAGATAAGGAAGCCGGTTCCCTGAAAGGACAGGGATTTTTCTGAGAACATACAGCAGCTGAGCCGAGCCCAGGACCCCTGACTTCTACCCCAGAGCTCTCTTCGTTTAACCAGACTGCTCCCCAAAGACCTAGGGCATCATAAAAAATTTTAGATTAAAACCATTTCTTCTTTTCCAACATGAAGGGGACAGTTAGATGGTGCAGCCCATAGCATCAGGAGGATCTGAGTACAAACAAATCTGCCCACTAGTCGTGTGACCCTGGACAAGTCACTTCACCCCAGTTTCCTCAATACAAAAAGTTAAGGGCAAATGGCCCAATACCTTTGAAGAATATTGCCATGAACCTGTGACAGTTAATATCCTAGGGGTGGCTTAACCTTAAATATAGTAGACATACACCTAGAAACAGAAAAAGGAGGGGTAAAAGAATCAATTTATCTAATGCCCAAATCTAAGTTGCAGAAGAAAAATATAGTCAATAAACATGGATTTAAAGGTATGTAGATCTATAAAGGTATAGAATGATGGGATTTTAGAGCAGGAAGGGGCCTAAGAGGCAACTCAGGTAAATGATACCTTCACAAGAATCCCTTGCCTAACATAGTGGGTTCATTAAGCCTTTGATTGGGGAAGACGGAGTGAGGAGGAAACCACTCAAGACAGTGCAGTTCACTTTGGAAAAGCTCTAATTGTAAGGAGGTCTTTTCTGACATCGAGCCTATATTTACTTCTTTGTTAACTTCATTCATTGCTCCTGGTTTTGCCCCCACGAGATTGAAGAACAATCCAATTCTTGAGTCTTTTTTTCTCCAGGGTAAACATCTCTGGTTTTTTTTTTTCAATGCATCTTCATATGGTATCTCTACCCTCAAGGGCCCTCTGTCACCTTGGTTACCCTTCACTGGGCACTCCCCAGCTTATCAATATATTTCCTAAAAATGAACACAATATTCTAGATGTGAACAGGATGAGAAACTGAGATAGGAGAAGTTCCTTCTAGATACTGAAATTTCCCTAAATGCAACCCAAGGTCAAGTTGGTGCCATTGCTTTATGATTCCCTTAGGTCAATATGAGCTAAGATTATACAGAAACATGAGCTGAAGTTCTGGGCCCCCAAGCAAGCATTTCCCCAAAGACTCTCATTACCCAGACAGACAAGCAGGGCCAGAACGACTTAGAATATATTCACACCTTTGCCAGCTCACCTGCTTGGAACAGCATAAGGAATATAAGAGATTCCACCTACTGATCTCAACTCTTCTCCTAAATCACCCACATATGGATTTTATCTTTTTTTAATTGAATATGCTTTTTTAGGGGAAACCTAAAAAAAACATAAAACTTATGCCAAAAATACCACAGTCGACGTCAGGGTCAAGTGTCTATAAAGGGAATAAATGTTCCTCAAAGGGCTAAAAGGCTCTATCAGAATTCACTAAACAAATACTCCCTCACAGCCAATGTTTACCATTATTCCTTTTCTCGTGGCCTGCCTTCCATCCATAAATCACAGGACCCAGAACTGGAAGAAACAGTAGAAGTCATAGAGCCCCTTACCCTCATTTTATATATAAGAAAGCTAAGTCCCCAAAAGGATTGTTACTAGGATAATGGAAGTTTACCCATCCCATACTGACTCATCCAGAGTCCTGTACGAAGGAAAGGGAGACAAAAAGACCTGACCTACCCACTCTAATAACAATAATGATGGTATATGTGATTTATAACACCCTTTCATCACAACCCTGTGAAGCAAAGTAGTACAAGTGGCCAAACTGAATTTGGAGTCAAGAAAACTTGAGTTCAAATCTTGCTTTCAGATATGTAAGCTGTGAGATCTTGAGGAGACTCAGTTTCCTCATCTGTAAAATGAGAATTAAAAAAATAACACCTACCTCACAGGAGAATCAAATGAGATAATAGAGAGAGCTTTGTAAATCTTAAAATGTTATATAAATGCAAGCTATTATTGTTGTTATTATATCCATTTATAAAAGTAAAGATTATTCTTTATTGATGTTGTCTTCTTAAGTAAGTCTCATCACGAAATGGAAGCCCAGAGTTCTCGAAGGCTCTGCCAGAAGAATACAAGCCCTGGTAGGTACCTCTCTAGTCTAGAAGGACTTCAAGGTCCAGCAGTGTATTTTGTGTGCTAGAAAAATTAGGAGAGGGATGTCACCAGAATTTGGCCACAAGTTGATGAATTTTCTGTCCAAAGGAAATGAATTACTGCCTCTTAAGGCATCTCGGGGTTGGTTGCAATCTTCAATGAGAAAGAGAGAATTAACAGATTCCTAAAAAAATGATAAAACTCTGGCTCAGAGGACCTTACTGATTTGCCCTAGTTTACAGATTTCTGCAGACTTCAGAAATTTACTGGCATTCATTACAACATTGTAGGATCATAGAATTTAGAGCTGAAAGACATCTCAGTTATCAACTGTCCGATCCTTTTGTTTTCACATGAGGAAACTGAGGCACAAAGAAGGAGAAGGAACCTGTCCAGTAATTATCATACACAATACAGATTGGAATTAGATGGCAGAATAGGAGTTCAAATCCTCTCATTCCCAATATGATGCTCCTTAACATGATACTATCATACTTCCCAAGGTTTGGGGGGAAATTAAGCTTGTGAAAGCACTTTACAAAATAGCTTTACCTATGGAAGGATATAAGATAGGATGATGGGGATGATGTTGGTGGTGGTGGTAGTGACTTGGGAACTCACCCAAGTCTATATATTTGATTCTGCCCACTCACAGACCTAGATAGAGATATCACAGAAAACTGGTGTTGTGGTAAAAAGAGAGACAGAGACAAAGACAGAGACAAAAGGAGAGACAGAGAGAAATAGAAAGAGAAAGACAGAGAGAGGAGAGAGAGAGAGAAGGAGGGAGGGAGAGAGGGAAAGAGAAAGGGAGAAAGGAAGGAAAGACAAAGAAAAAGAAAGAGAGGGAGGGTGGGAGAAGGTAAGGGAAAAAAAGAGAAAGAGAGGGAAGGAAGGAAGGAAGAAAGAAAGGAAGGAAGGAAGGAAGGAAGGAAGGAAGGAAGGAAGGAAGGAAGGAAGGAAGGAAGGAAGGAGAAAAAGAGAGAGAGGGAGAGAGAAAGAGAGACCCTAAGTTGAACCTGAGAATGCATGACCCAGAAGTAATATAATAATATCAGGAATGGCCACAAGTATTTCAATAGAAAATATACACTGAAATGTCACGCTAAAGGATTTCATTCAGTATTTCTACCTACTGTAGATCTGTCAAATTACTGAAGCTAATAAGGCTGAAAAGGAAGACATTTTTGAGTGGGCATTATTTGTAGGGGGCTCTCATATGTATTTTATCTATTTTCATTAATTTAGCCATAAATCCTGATTCTTTCTTGAGCCTTAAGAACCATGGGTTTACATGGGGAATTGATATGGATTCAGGAAGTTCCCAAATTAGTTAAATGGAAATTATGGGGCAGAGAGTGAGAAATCTCACTCTCATGTTCTGTGAGAGTGTCCAGCACAATGATTACAGAATTTTCTAGCTGGAAAGATCTTAGAGATCATCTAATCTGACTTCCATTTTACTCAGCTAAGCTCACTTACCCAATATGGCACAGCTAGTTAGTGAAGGAGAGACAGGACTAGAACTGAGGTCTCTAGATACCCAGTTGAGTATTCTTTCCATTACACCACCAGTCCAGCGTGTTTTCCAAAGATTTTTACCAACAAATTTTTTAGCAGAAGGTCTGACTTTGTATCTTAACCTCTCCACACATCACTGATTCTTGGAGTTTTAGAGAGTTGACATGCAAGAGAAAATGCATACATTAATCTTTTCCTCCCCATTTTAAAGACAGCACAGTTGTCAGCCTTCCATAGGGAAGGGCTCGAAGAAGCAGCAACAACATAACATTCAAGTGGAAATGTCTCCCTCCCTGAGGAGAGTGTATCATCACCCTGGGAGACCACACTTTTCCTAAGACATCAACACATCTAGGACCTGTTGATGTGGGAATTCCCCCTGTGGATACAAGCAGAATAAGTGCATGGAACAGGAAACGGGAAAAAAGCAGTATCCCCTGAGAGATGAGTCCTTTTATAAGCATCCTTTGTCATTAAGAGTAGAATCTGGGCATCTGCCCAGGCTCCGAAGATTTTTAAGGAATACATTTCTTATTTTCCATGGCTGCTTCAGGGAGTGAAAACGTGGAATCTCCTCAAGTCCACAAGCATTTGTTAAGTTCTTGCTACATGTACTAGGCAGTGGGCTAACCACTAGAAATGCAGTCAGTTTTTGATCATGTTCAACACGGTGACCCCTTTTGGGAGTTTCTTGGCAAAGACACTGGAGTGGTTTACTGTTTCCTTCTCCAACTCATTTTAAAGATGAGGAAACTGAGGCAAACAGGGCTAAGTGACTTGGTCAGGGTCACAAAGGCAGTTAGTATCTGAGGCCAGATTTGGACTTGGGAACATGAATCTTCCTGACTCCAGACCCTGAACTCTGTGCACTATGGCACTCCTTAGTTACCCCAAATATTAGGATTACAAGACAAAAAAGAAATCTTCCTACCCACAGGGAGCTTATAGTCTATTAGGGGTATCAACCAACGCGGATGCAGTTAAGTAAATACAAAATAAATGAATAAAATTAATTTTGCATTAGGAAAAGACTATCAACTGGGGAATCAGAAGAGGTCTCCCTAGGAGGTAGTAGCTCTGCATTAACTTCAAACTCTTAACTCTCCTGGGTAATTGCAACCACAACCTGAAGAAATAAATAAGCTATATTGTCTACATTTTCCTATTTTGGGTAAAAATCCTTGTTTTATAATTAAACCTAATTTATTTTGAGCTTTGAGACTATAGTTGATTTGCAAAACAGGTGTTTATAGTCATGATGTTCAATCCCTTTATCATTCATTATGTAGTATTATACTGATGAACTTCACTCCAGTATGACCTTCTTGTCCAGAGTCTGGACAATGGGCAATGCTCTTGAGCTTTCCCAGTAGTCAATGGAGTGAAACAGGACTGGGCGCTTCATTGGACCGGCCACATTGTTCGAATGTCAAATGTACGCTTGCCAAAAAGAACTCCCACAGGGCAAGCGCTCACAAGGTGGTCAGAAAAAGTGATACAGGAACCCTCTGAAGGTCTCTCGTAAGAACTTTAGATTGTATGACATGGGAGACACTGGCACAAGACCACCACGGCCATCAGAGAAGGTGCTGTACCCTATGAGCAAAGCAGAAGTGAATTAGCTCAGGAGAAACACAAGATGGGCAAAGTGAGAGAATCCACCAAATGTTCACAGGGACCCACCTGTGGCAGAGCATTCTAAGCTCGTATTGGCTGATGAGCCAGTCGGACACACTAACTTGACTCTGACATAGTGATGTCATTTTGATCCTCTTCGACAATGGAGGACAACCACCAACCATGTAGTAAGTACCCTTTGTGCTGCCATATTTCCCTCTCAATGTGCCAGGGGAGCTCCTGAGGGATCATAGGATCTACTGATCCCCTCAAGCCACAATTCCAGGTGAGTTTCTCCCACTGTTAATTCAGTGCCATTTAACCAACTAATTATCAATTAGTTTATATATATACATATATATATGTATATATATATATATAAAAAAACAGGAACAGAAGTATAAACATTTATCCCCAACATTTCAGGCTCAGACTTCCCCTTATATCACCGGCCTTTGGGGAAAGTTGTCTCATATTTAGTGCAATTTCTACATAGGGTTGGTCCTATCAAGTTCACCTCGAAATGTAGTATTCCCAACGTACCATTCCAGATCCTAAAAGTCTTTTGGTAATATTGGCCTAGGCTGGCCAGAAAACCATTCACAGATTCAACTTTCAAACACCTTGGACTCCCCTACTACTGACTCTTTCCAAATTTACAAGTTTGTAGTCTCCTCTCTCTTTTACCCAAAATGAAAGAATAAATGCTAATATTCTATATTCCTAGAGCCACATGTTGACTTCAGCTGGGCAAAGAGACACAGACTTCATTCACAGAGAAAATGTATTCTCCAGGGCTCTAGGATTAAAACAAGTCAGTAATCAGAGAGGTGCCTGTCTGAAGCAAATGAGAAGCCAGTCCCCACAATTCCCTGGGGCCGGCCAAAATTTTAAAAAAAATTTTAAAAGGAGCCAGGCTTCCAAATGGGAGGGGGTTTCAGGGGTGTCTGGAAAGACAATAAGCCCCAAGAGAACTCTGCCCACACAAAGTGCATGGGAAATATAATGAAGGGTAGTTTGCCTTTCTGATCAACAGCCCACCCAGTATTATATAGGAAGAATGCTTAGCAGAATAATTGAATTAAAGTGCTCTATATCTCAGATCTTAACTCCCAAGCCTATGTTATCTATCCAGTGTTAGAATCACAGTTTCAGGGAACTGACTAATATAACCCCTACTTCTCAAAGATTGTCCCTGCTACAAAGCACTGGGATGATTTCCAGAATGTGGAAACCCATCACTCCTTGAGGATGCTCAGTTCACTTTTGGAAAACTCTAATTGTTCAGAAATGGTCTCTGAGGTGCCTTTGAACCCTAAATCCAGACTTTGTAATTTCACCTTTCTGGATCTTGATGAGAAGGTTGCCCTGAATGTTGTCAATTTATAATCCCTTAGCCCTCTCTTCCCTAGGCTTAACAACATCATAAAAACAAGTAACTTGAAAGCTTCAAGAACTCTGATCAAAGCAATAATCAACCATGATCCCAGAAGACCTATGATAAAGGAAACTACCCAGCTCCTCAAAAAGAAGCAATGAACTAATAAGCAATATGAGACACACGTTTTTGGACATTAACATTATGGGAATTTGTTTTCCTTGATTATGCTTATTTGTCACAAAGTTTTAG
>JAJPUD010001731.1:130275-144398 GCA_023553655.1 Myrmecobius fasciatus | reverse complement strand
TTTCCTTGATTATGCTTATTTGTCACAAAGTTTTAGGCTTTTCTTTCCCAGTGGGGAGGAAGATGGGAGGGAAAGAAAATAAATGCTTGTTAATTGAAAAAAATTAAATTAAAAAAAGAGAGACTGAGACTGGGTGGGAAATCTAGACAATGGTCAAAATTCTCCCATCATTCCCATTATTGAAATCTGGAGACTATTAGCAGGAGTGACAGAATTGCTCTTAATTGTTGCCATCAAGTTGGGGGGTGGGGGTTGGAGCCAGAGACAAAGACAAATCTAATCTTGGTGATTCACTGAGGCCCTGGTCCATCTGCACACACAGGGCTGATTACTATGCTTTGTGTCTGCTGACATAATTATGGCCCACAGAGCCAAATCTCAAGAAAGAAGCCAGAAATCCTGGGGTTGACAAAGGATGGAGGAAACATGGAGGGCATCCCAAGGAAAGCCACTTGCAACATATGACCTTTCCTCAGGGAATGCTTAGGGACTTAAAGCTAACTTGGAATGCACAAAGACAGGAAGGCAGCCCCACAGATAAGGGACTGAGTTTGGAGGCAGGGAATCCTGGGTTCAATCCTGACCTTGGGCACTTACTAGCTATGTTACCATGGGCAAAATATTTAATCTGTATAATTCCTTCTGCCTACTAAGGCACATATGGGCCATCCATTCAACAGATTTGTTAAATGCCTACTGTGTGCCCTACATTTATATCTTCCCTAAATAAAGCAGCAACTGCTCTCATAAAGCTTACATTCTAACCGGGGAGGAATGAGTAAATGCAAAATATATGCAGGTAACTTGACGGGATGACACTAGCAACTGAGGAATCAAAAGAGGGGTCCTATATATAAGACAGTTGTGTCTTAAAGGGACAGAAGAATTCAAGCAAAGATGAGGAGAGTCAGGTTTCAGGAACAGCCTGGACAAAAGCACAGAGATGGGAGATGAATAACAAGTAGGCAATTAGTTGGTGGGAGAAGTCTCCACAATAGAAGTTCCTCACACTGACAAAATAGATCCTATCACAAATTCCTGTATATATGTGTTTTTAAAAATACATATATATATTTATGTACACACATATATGCATATATACACATATATGTACAAATGCATATACCTGAATACATGGATGTGTTCATATACATAGCTAAATCACAGAGAAAAGAAATTTATATCAGAGGTTAGAAAGAATGTTTTATATGACCTAGGAAACTGATACTTGGAAAGCTGGTACAAACAAAAGGTTTATTAGTAAGTGGTTCAACAAGCAAGTAAAAAAGGGGGGTTATATACACCTGCATAGTATATGGCAATAGAGACAGACCTCATACTAGATAGAGTGCACAGGCTCTAAATTTCAGCTTCTGGGGTCAAAGCCTCAGTTGGTTGTCGAGGAAGTGCTCAAAGTTGGGTTCAAATGGGGAGGTTATGTACCCTAAAATAGGAAAACAGATGGAGAACAGATAACTGGGGGGTCAGATTTGAGAGAGACCATTTCTAGTTAGTCCCAAATGTAATGAATTGTCAGTCACTTATTCACGCCAGGATTGGGTAAAGGGAATTTCTTTACTGGGACCAGAAATTGAAAGAGGTTTCAGGTGACTCTCTAAGGTGGCAGTATCCTTCCCTCCAAAGGGAGACAACATATATGTAGCTAGGTCTTTGCAAAATAAAGACCCGGTAATTAATTGGGGCTGGGGAAGTAGCACTATCACATGGGTGATCAGGAAAGCCCTAATATTCATGGGGGCATCTGAACCAAGTTTTGGGAAAAATGAGGGCCCCTAAATCAGAGTGATTGGAGATAATAGAATATCACGGAGTGTTAAAACGTGTGAGGAATAGAAAGAATTCTGTATTATAATGCACAGCAAAATAAAGGAGAATCAGACCAGCTTTAATAAAATGAAAAAAAAAATAAAAATAAATATAAAAAAAAATAAAAGGAGAACCAGACCAGAGCACATTCTAATTATGACCATAGAAAGGACAAATGGAAAGAAATGGGAGCAAATGTCATAGCAGAGGCTTGGAGGAACTGCAGAAAAGGTGCTGTGGACAATTTGTGTATTGCATTCAATTTCTTCTAATGTAAATTAGTTTCAAGTCAAAATTGATTATGTTGATTTTGTTATTCAATTGTTTCAGGCTGTCTGACTCTCTGGAACCTCATTTGGGCTTTTCTTGGCAGAGATACTACAGTGGTTTGCCTTTCCCTTTGCCTGCTCATTTTACAGATGAGGAAACTGAGGCAAACAGGGTGAAAGGATCTGCCCAGGGTCTTAGAAACTGGTAAGTGTCTGAGACCAGATGTGAATTCATGAGGATGATCTTCCTGACTCCCAAGTCCAAGATTCTGTGCACTGTGGAGCCACCTAACTGCCCCTATGCTGTGATTTAATTTTTTTTTAGCTGAGGCAATTGGGGTTAAGTGACTTGCCCAGGGTCACACAGCTAGAAAGTGTTAAGTGTCTGAGGTCAGATTTGGACTCGGGTCTTCCTGACTTCATTGCTGGTGCTCTATCCACTACACCAACTAGTTGCCACTGATTTAATACTTTTATAATAAATACATACTTACAGGAAAAACTACAAGCACAGGAATAAATGGGCAAGGAAATAAGTGGTTCTACTTATTTATCCGTTATTATATTTTTAATATGAATATCTTTATCTGACTTTTTTTCTTTTAAGGTTGTGCAAAAGAAAGAAATACTTGTAGAAGGGAAACAACATCCCTCCTACCATAAAAATCTGCCTTCAGATTTGGAGGCCCTGGGTTTGAATTCTGACTCCATGGATGACTTAGGCATGTGATTTGAATATTTGGAGCATCCTCTATCAAATGAGAGAGTTAAACCAGATCACTTCCAAGGTCCCTCCCAGTTCTTGATCTATGACCCAAAGGCAGTAGCCACTGGCTTGGACTAAAGCATTTCCACTAGTATGGAGGTCCAACGGATCGTTCATCAATATTGTTGTTTGTCCTTCATTCTCAAAAGGATCAGGGAACTAACGCATCACCATCATTTTAGAGATGGGGAAACTGACACAGTGATTTACCCAGAGTGAAAGGGCTAATGGGGGTCCTAGAAGTGGACGCTGCTGAACGTCCGGTGGATGTCTTCCAACTGCTTCCACGCTGGCTTGTGCAACAGAGAGATGGGGCTTTGGATTTACCAGCCCTGCTTTCATTTTTTTTTACACTGGGAAGAGGGGAGGAATAAAGGGGATGGGGGAGGGGCAGTATATCCTTTTTGTTTTTAAATATCAGCATTAATTAGACCAAGTGGAAGGACCCAGCCTTTTAGCCCCTTGGGACTGTTGCCATGGGGAGGTGCTTTTTATAGACATCAATCTGACAAAGACAAACTAATTACTTGGATCAAGCTGGAGTCTGCTTTGTCTGATGTTAGGTCTTCTCTCTTGTCAGTCCCCACTAGGACAAGGGCAGGACCCCGCTTTGAAAAGCACAGAGGTAAATTGGCCCTGAGTCCATTGAGAGCCTTAGGGAGGAGGTGACTGACGACTCAGGCAGGGGAAATGCTTCTCAGGTTTGCCAGTGAAATGTCATGTTCTTGCACTTTGCCACAAGTGCATTTCTCTGTCTGCTCTCCATGCATCCATGGCCAGCTGCACAGTCCCTAGGGAACCACACTGCCCATGGACAGGAACTCCAGGGCAACCTCCGCCATCTGTGTGACTTTAAACAAGTCACTTCACTAATCTGGGCCTCAGTCTCCCCATCTGTAAAACGAAGGATTTGGACTAGACTGCTGGACACATGCAGCCACAAAGCTCCCTGAACGTGATGAGAAACAGACGAAGATGTCATTGGGAAATGTTTAACAAAATAAAAATACAGTTGAACATCAGTCATGTTAATGAGGGTTTTCTAAGTTGATATGCTCCCTGCAGAGATCTGTTTCTGTTTGAAGTCAAGATTAGGTGCCCTCTGCGTTAAATTGTTCCTACAGTGTTTGGATTCCTAGTGGTTAATGCCTAGAATAACCATAAAAATGATGGTGATAAGAGAGATTTAGCCCTTGGGAACCCCATTTCTTCTCGTTGTTACAATGCTCCTCAAAACCAGAAAGGGCATCCAAGCAAGGAGAAAAAATTCTGAAAGTTTGGAAAGGGAGAATCCTTCCTTCTTGTCTCACCTTCTGGCTTTGAACCATCCCTACCACCAAGGCCGTAACTAGGGTGGAGTGACTGAGGCTTTGACCCCAGCTGCTGAAATTTAGAGGGCACTAGCACTCTATCAGGCAAGAATAACTGGTTGAAATTGTAAGTTAGCAGAGAGCAAGCTCCTCCATCTTGCCCTGCTCTGGCCTTAGCTCCCTAAGGAATATTTAGTATTAGCATCTCAGTTTAGCGACTGGGAGGCCCAGTGGTCAGGAAAACTTGATTTCAGATCTAATCCCAGACACTTCCTAACTGTGTGACCTGGGCAAGTCACTTAATCTCTGCTTTCCTTAATTTTGTCTTCTATAAAATGGGGATAATAATAGCATCTACTCAGAGTTGTGAGAATAAAATAAAAAATTTTGAAAACGCTTTGCAAACCTTAAGGAATTAACCTGAATGAGGTCTGAGGCCTCTCTCACCCCCACACCCAAGTATGCTTTCTGGAGCAAAAAAAAAAAAATAGAGAGTCCTAACTCTGCCAGCAGTTCTCTGGCTCACCAGCCCCCAGGGGAGGATGGGAAGGTTGAGTTAAGCAGGAAGACGCTCAGTGTGATCATAGCTATCAAACCATCACCCAGAGTTACTTTCTCCCTGGCTGGCCAAAGACAAGGCCCTTTGTCACCCACATGAACCTATATGGCTACGAAATTCTATGATATACAAAGTTCCTCATGGTTGGGGTTTTCTCCAACATGACCAGGAAGCAAGTCCACACACAAGCACCGATGATGGCATTGAGGCAATGAGTAAAAACTCTCATGTCTAATGCAATGGGTCCTTTCATTAACAACACTGGGCATTTCCTGGTCCCTTTCCAGGTTCACAGTATTTATAGACATCTCACAGATAAAAGTTAAAAAGACCCTTACTGTTTGTCTAGCCCAAGAATTTATATATTATATATATTCATATATATGGATATACATATATATAAATATATTTTTCATATATTGTTCATATATATTTTGTATATATATTTCACATATATTCATATATTTTAATATATGTATATATACACATGTATATGTATATAAATATATATTCATCTATATGGGCATTCATACATATGAATATACTTATATATATATGAATTTTTAGGTTATAAATTCATTTGTATATTCATTTGTATATATTTCTATATGAATCATGGTGGAAGAGAAAAATCAGAACAAAATGGAAAAACCATGAGAAAAAAAAATAAGAAAAAATGGTGACAATAGTGTGTGCTGATCCACCTCCAGTCTCCATAGCTCTTTCTCGATGCAGATGGCATTTCCCAACCAAAATTTATTGGACTTGCCTTGGATCACTGAATTGCTGAGAAGAGCCAAGTCTATCATTGTTGATCATCACACAATCTTGTTGTTACTGTGTGGTTTCCTGGTTCTGCTCACTTCGCTCAGCATCAGTTCATGCAAGTCTCCCCAGGCCTCTCTGAAATCGTCCTGCTGGTCGTTTCTTACAGAGCAATAATATTTCATAACATTCATATACCATAATATATTCAGCCACTCTCCAATTGATGGGCATCCCTTCAGTTTCCAGTTTCTAGCCACTACAAAAAGGGCTGCCACAAACATTTGTACACATGTGGATCCTTTTCCCTTTTTTATGATTTCTTTGGGATACAGACCCAGTAGTGAGACTGCTGGATCAAAGGGTATGCACAGTTTGATAGCCCTTTGTAGCCCAAGAATTCTTAACCTAACATCCATAAACTCATCTATTTAAAAAACATTTTGATAACTGTTTTTTTTTTCAATATAATTGGCTTCCTTTATGCATTTAAAAACATTACAAGAAAGGATTCAGAGGTCAGTTGTTTTCAGTTGTGTCTGACTCTTTGTGACCTCATTTGGAGTTTTCTTGGAAAAAATATTGGGGTGATTTGCCATTTCCTTCACCAGATCATTTTACAGATGAGCAAACTGAGGCACTTGCCCTTCATAAAGCTAGTAAGTGTCTGAGGCTGGATTTGAACTCAGGAAGTTAATCTTCCTGTTTCCAGACCCAAGACTATAGAAAGCGTTCCATAATATAAAATAAGTTAAAAAAAAAATCACTGTTCTAGCCCAGCCCCCAAATTTTGCAATTGAGAAAACCAAAGCCAGAAAGCACGAAATGAATTTAAAATCATACTAATTAATTAATGGTAGTGCTGAGACTAGAAACCATATTACTTGAGTTTGGGTCCAGAGCTTTTATGATATTGTAGTGACAAAATTCGAGGTTCAAATCCTGCCCCAGATGCTGACTTTGTGACCCTAGATCAGTAATCTAACCTCCTGGAAACTTAGTTTTTTCATCTACAAGATGAGGATAAGAATAGTAATTACCTCATTAAGTTGTTTTGAGGATCAAAATGAGATGATGTACATAAAAGGGCTTTCCAAGCCTTAAATCACTGTATCAGTGTAATTATAATGTTATGACGATGTAGCCATCACTGTCACAATAATGATGGCTCTGGGATCTCATTGAGATGAGTCTCCCCTTGCCTAATCTTGGTAAATCCCTTCTTGGGGCTTCTTTCAACATCCAGAGAGTGCCACGGGAGCATGTGGGCTGTCCATCGGTCAAATCTCTTTTTCCCAAATTTCCTTTCCTTGACACTGTTTCTCACATGATGTCACCATTGATCAAATACTCCAACCTCCTTGTGCCCACCCTGTGTCGCTCCATTCCCTTTGGGTTCCCTACCATTGGATTCTCCTGAAATTGTGGTTTTCCATATTCAGCTGGATGGAGCCTCTCAGAGGTTTAACATCAGAGATGTGCTTTTTCGTGACCAGCCAGTTAGGGAAGGCAGGAAAGGAAGTAAAAATTTATACAGAGCCCACTAGGGGCAAAAGGGAGACTCAGTGGATAGAAGTCTCAGTCTGGAGTCAGGAGGATCTGAGTTGAAATCTGTCCTAGAATATTTATTACCTGGATGATCCTGGACAGGACTTGATCTCACTCGACCACAGAAAAAGACATCATGTGCAACTGATCTGTAATAGAAAGGAAGAAATCACTCTGTCTTTTTCTGATCTATGAGAGAAAAGGGAAAACTTTTTTTTTTTTTTTTGCTGAGGCAATTGAGGTTAAGTCAGTTGCCCAGGGTCACACAGCTAGGGAATGTTAAGTGTCTGAAGCAAGATTTGAACTCAGGTCCTCCTGGCTTCAGGGCTGGGGCGCTATCTACTGCACCACCCAGCTGCCTCTTTAACTCCTACCTAATTTTTGTCCATGTCCAATACATAGCTCAGGACAGAAGTTGTTGAAAGGACTGACTCTTTTGGAAGCCAACTGGCTCCCGCCCTATCCACGTGCTGTTTCTTGACATCCAAAAGGTTTCGAGTTAGAAGGCTCCCAGGAGGCATTAGCATCTCGTCCAAAAGCAGTTCTCTCCAAGAGGCGCATCTTAGAATAGATGCTGATGCATGAATCACTGGGAAGTCAGACACCTCGCAGTTCTCACGCGTGGCCCTGATGAATGACAGCCCCTCAAGAGAGCAAAAGTAGGTTCTAAGAGCTCAAAGACTTTTTTTTTCTTTTGTCACAAAGAAGCAGGAAATGTTCGCTCTGACCTTTGATGCATCTCGTGATTGGCAAACATGGCTGGTCCAGGAAAGGCGAAGATGACGCCGTGATGAGCATCAGGAGGGCTTCGTGCTCTCACAAAAATCAACTCCATCACACCCATCACAGTATGCAGCCTGTCATTCTATTATGCAAGTTCAGCTCCATCACCCTCTCCTACAGGAAGCCTTTCCTGCTCCCTCACCCCAGCTGCTAGTGCCTCCTTCAGAAATGATTGTTCAGTCCTGCCTGCCTCTTCGTGATCCCTTTTTGGGTTCTCTGGGCAGAGCGTGGTTTGCCATTTCCTTCTTCAGTCCATTTTACAGATGAGGAAACTGAGGCAAATAAGGTTAAGGGACTTGCTCAAGTCACACAGCTAGTACATGTCTGAGGCTTGAACTCAGGCAGATGGGTCTTTCTGACCGCAAGCCTGGTGCTCTATGCATCGATGGCCCCTCTAACCTCCCCTCTAAAATTATCTTGTGCTTATTTGTCTATATTTTGAACACATTTACATTTTTTGTTGACGCCAAACATAACTCGGGCTTCCTGAGCGAACATTCATTTTTTGTCTCCGTATTTGTCTAGCACATAGTAGGACCAAGTGACTGATGAATTGTTATAGTTCCCTTTCGCACAAGTAAAATTTCCAAAACCGAACTTATTCTAGTTCCCCCCAGACCCATCCCTCCTCCAAATTGGAATATGGAAAGGCATCATGAGACTGAAGAGGGATGCAATTTAAGCATTTCTAGCCCTCCTTGGCTGACATCCTCATAGAATTTTAGCCCATAGGATTCTCCCTACTGTGACTCTGCTTCCCTTGTGTCTAAAGCACATAAGAAATTCGATCCAATTTGCTTCAATTTCTCCACCATAAACATAAATCTCCTGGGATTCCCATCATTTCCTCCCGAGCACCCAGGGCCTCCCTGCTAGCAAAAATCAAATCCAGGAGAAAATTTCCCTTTGCTCATTTCTGAAGATTTTGAAATATGAAATTATCATGAAGCCAAGCCGTGAAGTTATTAACTAGTCTGCTTTTGACAGGCTCAGAGCACAAGCAGATGTCAGGATTCGAAGGCTCCCATCATGAGTACATCACGTCTCCGTATCAGGCTTCAGGGTCTACTTTCTGACCTTCTCATCTGCTTCTTCCTTCTGTCCAGGTGGTCAATAGTATACGCTGATGACAAAATCATTGCTTTTTCTTCTTTGGGGAAGAAGTATTTCCACCTTAGGGGAAATATTATAGAACGGGATGAGTATATTCCCAGTGCTCCACTTAGGAGTGCCTTCCCAACTCTGGAGAGGGAGACTGATGGCTCTGTGCAACTCTGTCTTACTTAGATCCAACTCATGGGAGTCAAGACCTCACCCAGTAATGTCTCTGGGACTCTGAAAGTGAAAGACAGGCCCATTTGTTTTAGAATGGTGAGAAAGCTGGAGGGTTTAAAGGCAACCAAGAGACGGACTTCGTGAAGACCACAGGAGGATCTTGAACATTCTAAGGATGCACATTAGTCTTGTTCCGCTTACCCTTGGGGGGCAACCACAAACAAGGAGAAAAGAAGGAAATACGGGCTTTATCGTAAGGGAATATTTTGGAATTGTCAAGATATTAAGAGAGATCCCGCTTTCCAGAGCTAAAGCCCAGCAGACAAGCCCCAAGCTTGACAGAACAACAATCCTTTGCACTCGCCTTCTGTACAGATGGTTCCTGAGCTCAGACAAGCACTAGCAGGCCCAGACATAAATCCCTGCTATGGAGGGACTTCCTGTCACTAGACAACCTTGGCTTGAAGTGGTTGTTGTTGTTCCCTACTGTTTGACTCTTTGTCCAGCCACAAGGATATAAATCAAGGTTCAGCCACATTACCACAAGTGGTGAGCTCCTGGCACATGCTTGTAAGTCCTTTTGCTCACGTTGAAATTAAATTTCTGTTTGATGCCTGGGGAAAAAAGAAAGAAAGGCAGAGACTGGTAGATGGCATAATGGATGGAGTACCAGCCTTGAAGTCAGGTGGATCTGAGCCAAACCGGCCTTAGACACTTTTGTGCATTTAGTAGCTATGTGATCCTGGGCAAGTAAGTCACTTATCCCAAATTGTCTTGCAGAAAAAAGAAAGGAAGGAAGGAAGAAGGAAGAGAGGGAAGGAGAGAGGGAGGGAGGGAAGGAAGGAGAGGAAGAGGGAGAGGGAGAGGAAGAGGGAGAGGGAGAGGGAGAGGGAGAAAGAGACACAGAGAGAGAGAGAGAGAGAGAGAGAGAGAGAGAGAGAAGGAGAAAAAGAAAGAGAAAAAGAAAGAAAGAGAGAGAAAAAGAAAGAAAGAAGGGAGGGAGGAAGGAAGAAGAAAGAAAGAAAGAAAGAAAGAAAGAAAGAAAGAAAGAAAGAAAGAAAGAAAGAAAGAAAGAAAGAAAGAAAGAAAGAAAGAAAGAAAGAAAGAAAGAAAGAAAGAAAGAAAGAAAGAAAGAAAGAAAGAAAAAGGAAGGAAAGAAGGAAGGAAAGAAGCTGTATAAGGATACTCCCAAGGTCTCTGGGAAGAACTTTAGTACCCATTAGTACCCATTGTGAGACAAAGGAGATGCTGGGACAGGACCACCAAGCAGAACATGTCAGCATCAAACAAGATGCTGTGAGGGAAGCAGAATTGTAGTAGCACCAAAAAACACGAGATACTCAAATCTAGAGACATCTCCATTTCAAACGTTCCCATGGACCACTTGTGCCTGACTTGTAGTAAATGTGGTAAATGGTCTGAGCAGCCCCAGTTGGACTCCCTGTACTTCGCCTCCAACATCATGATGTCACTTTAATCCTAATCCTTTAATATGTATATAGAGACATAGATATTGCATTTGCCCAACTGTATACATTTTGTACATGCTCAGTAACAAGTTACTTCCTGAAGGACACAAAGAGTTTTGCTTTTGTTCTTGTGACCCAGAACCCAGTATAGTGACGTCTTATCCATAACAGGTCATTATTTATTAATGCTTCTTAAATTATGGAATTCATCCCTTTGGGTCTTCAGCTATCCTTGGCAAAAATACAAATGCTTCCCAAGTGCTTCAGCCGGGCCACCCATCTACCTGTCTGCACAAGTTGTGGGTTCAGATCTTGACAGGCAGTCTTTGACAGTTAGCCAACTGAAAGCTGGCCTGGCAAGAATGGGCCGCTGGACGAGCACCTGAAGGAGGAAAATCCCAGTGGGGCAGGAGAGCAGAGAAGGGCACTGAAAGAGAAGAGGGTCAAAGTACTTACCCACCTACTTTATAACTTTGCAGAAGCTTACGGCTTATCAACAAGTCTGCTATTGAGTCCACACCTGCCCAGTGGGAAAGTTTCTATGTGATGCAATCCACAAACCCATGGACGGTGGAAAAGTCAGAAAAAAACACTTCTTTGATTAAATAACTTGACTCAATAACAAATATGGACATATGGACAAAATCTCAGTGGCCCCTTGTTATCCTTTCACTTGTAATTATAGAATTTAGAGCTGAAAGGAACCTTAAAAGTCATCTGGTCCAACCACTGAGCAAACTGGGAACTAGAGCGGGCCCTCTATTGTGCCATGCACTGTGCTAGCTGCTGCAGCATCCAGGGACCAAAATAAAGCCATCCCTGCTTCCAGGGAAACACAGGAAAAGTAGGCACTAACAGCTGGGAAACTGGGAAAGGACTTAGGTAGACGGTGACATTTAATCTGAAAGGAGCCAGGCCTTCGGAGAGACAGAGGTGAGAGGGCGGGTATTCTAGGCAAGAGACCTTGAGATGAGAGATGGCATTTTGTGGTGGAGCACCCCCCGAGAGCATCTGGATTAGAGCGTGTGTGAGATGGAATAAGGTGAAATCAGTCCAGCAAGCGAGGCTGAAGTCAGACTGTGTAAATGCCAAACAGAGTTTATATTTGATTCGAGGAAATAGGGACCCACTGAACTTTTTTTGGAGCTCCCTGGGGGAAATGGCGTGGTTAGCTCTGTGCTTTAGGAATATTATTTTGGATAGGAGAGGGGAGAGAGCGGATGCAGAGAGCTCTATCATGGAATGGGTAATTCATTCTTTTATTAATGAATGAATGAGTTGAATTTGAACCCAGGTCCTCTAACTCCATATCCGGTGTGTTTTCCCACTATGACAAGCAGTTCCCCAATGTGGGGGAGTTCCCAATTCCTCAGCTGCTAGTGCCTGGGAGTAGCTACTTTGCATGTACTTCCTTGGAAGCAGAGATGGCTTTGTTTTGGTCCCTATATTCTTCAGCACCTAGCTAGGGATGGAAGGGAGGGAGGGGAGAGCAAGAAGGAAGGACAAAGGATTCTTGGAACAAGGGCTTAGCCAGCTGGACTCAGTTGGATGAATCAAAATTAAAAGAATCACTGGATAGACCCCAAATTTCTATTTGATGTCACTGCTTCAGATCTGAACTCAAATACACAACCTCAAAAGCCTCTGTGTCCTGCTGGTGAACGGAGAGCCAGTTGTCTCTGGTTGTTCAAGTCGGAGCTGAAAGGTTCCATCGGCCCTGGGGCCATCTTGCGTCAACGTCCTCAAATGAGGGGAAAGTAGGAGTCTGCCCGGGTGAGGAGCCTCCACAGAGGGTTTTTAAAGAAGAAGAAAAAGACCCTTGCTAGTTGAGGAAAAATAAAAGTAAAAATCAAAACTAAATGACAGAAGAGCCTCAGACAGTGTAGAGTGAGCTTGCCAACTACCCCACCCTTCCAGATCCATTCTCTGGCCCTATCCCTTATTCTAAGAATCTCGAAATTTAAGAAATGAACATTGGACACCTTCAGGAAGAACAGGAAGTTTGGGATATTCTTCCAGAGGAAGCACATCATGCTGTGATCTGAACCACAAAACAAAACAAAACGAAATGAAACGAAACAAAACAAAATAAAATAAAACAAATCAAAATAAAACGAAACGAAACAAAACAGGCAATGGAGTCGGATCCTCAGATTCTGTGATTATATGACCAGCAAAAGAGAAAAGCAGAAAAAATTGGAGGATTCCCACACTGTCTCTTCCTCCCAAGGTAAAAAGCAGCTAGAGCTGCCTCCATGGTAAGAAAATACAATCAGCACAGAAATCACATCAGCACAGAAAGTGCCACCTCCTGCTGACTCCCGTGCACACCTGTCACAATCTCCTTCTGCTCTTCCCTCCCACACCTGCCCTCGCTATTCATTCCAGCAAGATTGAGCCTATCTCAAAAGGTTGGGAGAAGAGGCTCTGCTCAGAATGGGTTTCGGGCTCCTCCTTTCGGGTTTACTAGCTTTGAGACCCCTGGCAAGCCCCTTCCCTTCTCCAAGTCTCAATTTCCTCATCTATTAAGTGAGGCTAATAACAGGGTCTCCCTTACAGGATTGTGGGGAGCAAAGGCAGGGTTTGGGGGAGCACTTGGCAAACCTGAACATCCTATTCGAACCCAAGCCGCTTCGATGGTTGCCAGTAGGGACATTGTCTCATTCTTATCATCTTTTTCAAGGGGGTTCAAACAGAAACCATCCTGGGACAAGTCATTAAGCCCCTACTGTGTGTTTTTGTTTAATGTCCAATAAACTGAGGCACAAATGGATAAAATAATTGCCCTCTGCAGTTACATGAAAGCATTGGGATGGAAATTCACCGGCCGCAGGCTCTTTGAAAAGCAGCTTCAGGACAATTACCTGTCAGGCAGGAGGACAGGGACGATGTGCCCTTCATCCTGTGCCCACAGACTCTGATCTCCTCTGCCAGATTGCTACATTTCAAAGGGGGGGGTCCCACGTAGTTTAGAGATTACAGGTATTTGGTATGGCGGCTCATGTTGGACACTTAAGTGTCACAGAAGACAAGGCAGCGAGCACTGAGAGGATGTGACAAGTACAGCGGGGGACCAGCCAGTGAGCCCAGGCCTTAGAGCGATAGAGTGAGTGGAGGAGCTAAGGAGTCTGCTTCTTGGAGTCACGATGGTGGCGGATGGGAGTGCTTGGAGAGATCTGGACCACGGACGGATGGTCGGTAACTGGTGCCAGTCACTATTTATTCAGTGAATAAGGGCCTCTCGAATCGGCTGCACAGCCAGAATCAAAAGGATTAGTGGACCAGGACTTCTCCCTGCTCACCAATGTTCCGATCCTAGAAGAGACGGTGTTTCAAGGGGAGATCTCAGGCACTTCCCATCCAAGGTCAACATGTGGGCACCGGGTCTTCACTTTGACATGTGTTCTTTCATTTTAGGAGATGGAGATCAGGGATTGGAAAGAAAGAAAGAAAGAGGGAAAGAAAGAAAGAAAGAAAGAGGGAAAGAAAGAAAGAAAGAAAGAGGGAAAGAAAGAAAGAAAGAAAGAAAGAAAGAAAGAAAGAAAGAAAGAA
>JAJPUD010001731.1:99206-122143 GCA_023553655.1 Myrmecobius fasciatus | reverse complement strand
TTTTTTTTTTATGGCTTTCAGGTGATCCAATAATTCTCATATTATCTCTTTTAGATCTATTATCTAGGTCAGTTTTTCCAATGAGAAATTTCACATTTTCTACAATTTTTTTGCCTTTTTGTTTGCGTTTTATATCTTGATGTCTCATAGAGTCATTAACAACCAGCTATACCCATCTGCCAGATGAACCAAGTGAAGCTCCAAGAGATGACATGACCCTGCACATTTCTAGA
The DNA here is from genome assembly GCA_023553655.1 of Myrmecobius fasciatus. NCBI lineage: Eukaryota > Metazoa > Chordata > Mammalia > Dasyuromorphia > Myrmecobiidae > Myrmecobius > Myrmecobius fasciatus. The sequence goes on along the minus strand of JAJPUD010001731.1, from coordinate 121,910 downwards.
GTGCTTGAAGGTTTGAGAAGCACTTTACAAATATTACACCAAGTTCACACAGAAGAAGGCGAAGGCCCAGGATTCTAAGCCACATCTTCCAAGTACAAGTTTGCAGATCTCTTCACAGCAGTGTTCCTTTTCCTCCTCCTAGCTCTCTCAATTAGCTTTGTGGTGGTCAGGAAGAATAATGGCTAGGGCAAAAAGTCCAAGCCGCAAGTGAGATCATGTGGAAGAAAAAGAATTCAGTGGGAACTGCCGAGAGATTAGGAGATGCCCTGTTTCCCTGCAAGCAGCCCGTGCCCAACAACCATCCTTCGCTCTCTTCCTCTGGGTGAGCGCACCCTGGACATAACTATTTATTTACTGTATTGCTTGGACCAGCACCAGATGTTCTCGGACAACAGCCGGACACGAAGCCCTGGCACAAATCCTGGTTGCCCCCTTGCCAGGCCGTTGGTACAAGTATCAAGGTTTAGTCACACTATGGCAGGTCCCCAGCTAGGGGAGGGCTCCAGGTCCCCTCCTTCCTTAGGAGCCTTTTCCCTCAAACTTGTTTGATTCCTCCCTCTCCTGTCTCTCGCCTCTGTTAGCTCCAGCCATCCACAGCTTAAAGGCAGCTGGGCATCTCAGGACTGCCCTTTAAAACACAAATCCCCAGAAAAAGAGACCTCCTCAGCCTGGGAGCCCATCTTCCCCTCCCCCCATCCAAATGCCAGGAGAAGAAGGAATGAGTTGTCTGTGGTTGCTGTCCCAATGGAAAATGACCCCCCTTTCGAGCCGTTCCCATGCCCTGTCTGAATCCCAGAGGAAGCCAACCCAGTCCTGCCATGTTGCCTCCAGGACTGGCCCAGGCTTCTTTTCTCTCCCTCACTGCTCTGGGCCACATAGCCTGTTTCCTGGCTGAGATGGCTCAGCTAATTAAGGATTTCGCCTCCAGCCCAAAAGTCAGAGGGGCAGAAAGGAGGCAGCTCCTTTCCCGCGTCTTCACACTTTTTCTGAGGCGTTTACCAGGAGGCTAAGCAAATCCCAAGGCAAACAGTGGGCAAGTGTAAATGGGGCACCTGTGAAAGGCCAGGGAAGGGGAGATAGTCCCCCAATGGAGCTCAGTGATGTCCAGAGGGTTTAAAAAAGAGATGAGCATCTGGGACTTTAGGAAGGCCTTATGTGGAACGCTCGCCCCTGCCTCCTCAAGAAGGAAGCTCCAGAACCGCCTTACCATGACCACCTTACATCAATCCCTTCTTAATCCGAGACCAGCTGTGGGGAATGGCCCCCATAACCACCTGATACTTAGAGGGAGCTGGGTGGGGGCCCAGTGCATCAAACTGGACTTACTTATTCAAACCTGACCCCAGCTACTTAATAGCTGTGTGACCTCAGGCAGCTTAACTGTAGCCTGCCTCAGTTTCTTCATCTGTAAAATAAAGACCATCTTCCCAGGTTGTTGAACTTCACAAAGACAAGCACCCTCTAAGTGTTATTATTTATCTTGTATTCATTTTGCCTTTATTCAGTATGTATCTGTTTGTGGGTAACAGGACTTATCTCACCTCCAGAGCTTCAATGCGCTTTCGGCCAATCAGAGTTGGTCACAAGAAGAGTCAAGCCAGAGGAATGTAGATCATGGTGGTTCTTTATTCAGCGCCCATTGCCTCCATGGTGTTCTATAGCACGAGGCTCCCTTTTCCCTTCTCACCAAGGCTTATACCTTCTCTCCTCTCCTAGCCTCTGGCCTAGTCGCTCCTCCTTGTCTGCCTCTCCTCATCTCCTGAGCCCTCCTCCTTTCCTTCCCCCACTCTGAGGTCAAGCTCTTTGTCCATATGCCCACACCCATCATCAGCAATAATGAAATCATTAATAGCAATCTCCTGCACGACTCAGGGTCTCCAGGGAATCAAACCACACCCTTTGATCCTCAATTCAAGGACAAGCTTCTTCCCCAAAATCTTTTAGGGGTCCCTAACATATCCCCATTTCTTTTAGGGGTCCTCCAACATGTATCCACCTGCGTTCTTGCTGCTCCCCCCATTAGAATGTAAGATCCTTAAGGACAGAGATTATTGGCTATTCCTTTGTATCCTCAGCATCTGGCATAAGGTAGGTGCTTAATAAATGCTGGGTGATCGATCGCTTGGCCCCCTTCTCTCTGGGAACATGTGGGCAAGGGAAGAATGTGCCCCCCGCTGGGGTGGGAGGGGGGAGGTGTTTTAGAACTACTTTTCTTGGTATTTAGTTGTTTTCATGATCCCTTTTGAGGATTTTCTTGGCAAAGACACTAGAGTGCCATTTCCTATTCCAGTTCATTTTTACAGTTGAGGAAACTAAGGCAAATAGAATTAAGCAACTTGCCCAGGGTCACCCGGCTAGTAAGTGTGGGAGGTCAAAATTTAACTGGGTTTTCCCGACTCCTGGCCTGGCCCTCTATCCACCCTGCCACCTGCATGCCTTTTCTTGCTAGACCTTCTCCTTGTATGTTCCTTTTATAAAATGCCAACCGGGTGATTGCTACTGAGGAGCTAACCGGTGGGGGCTCGTGCTGTAGCGCCCCACAGGGTTACCCTGAGAAGAGGAGTTCTCAGGCAGCCGCCCTAGAGGGTGCGTTGCACTTATATAGCTTTATCTAAGCTCTTTAAAAGAGAAGCTGGTTCATTTTTGTCTGGACTCGAGCATCCGGCGCAAGCTCCGGCGCCTTATTAACCCTTGACTGAGTGGTGTCCCAAGTTCCCCTTCTCTTCCCCAGACTTCCCAACCCCAGATCCTTCTTTGTTCTCACACGGCCCCATGCCAGGACCAGCTGCCCTCCTGGGAGTTCTCCAGTTTGCTGGCATTGCTCTCGATGGCACCCTGAAGGGATGCTGACATTCTAGGAATGGTCTGACCGGGTGAGGGGAGACAGTGGGGTGCTCATCTCCCCCTTTCTGCTTATACTGCTCACCGGAGACAGTCCAAGGTCAAGTCCACCTCAACGAATTCAGATATATCACACCGACTTACCTGTGGGCATCCTGAGCACCACGAGGCAGAATGGCTGAGTGTTGTTCCATGCAAATAAGTCTTGATGTCTTTTGGTTTATTCTGAAAACCTTTCTGCCGAGTCCTTTGCTCAGGGCTCCGGGGAGAGTCTCTGGGCTGTCCTTTCATTTAAAGGTTACTTCTTTAGGTTAACTAGTTGAATTTGGGATAAGATCATGAATCTGGAAGAGATCCGTTTTCTCTACTGAGAGGAACCAATCAAACAACTGTTTATTAAGTACCTGCTTCGTGCCAGGTGGGGCAGACAGGTGGTACAGTGACTGGAACACTAGACCTAAATTCAGGAAGATCTCTTTTAAATCAGACCTCAGGCAATTAGTAGCTGTGTGACCTTGGGCAAATCACTTAACCCCTATTTGCCTCAATTCCTCATCTGTAAAATGGGAACATACTGGAGAAGGAAATGGCAAACCACCAAAATAGCTTTGCCCAGAAAACCCCCTTGGACAAAGACAATGGGATCACTTAGAATAAGACACCACTGATGTGCCAGATGCTGGACTAAGTTCTAAGGATATAAAGACAGACAAAATCTCCGTCTTTACATATATGTATATGTTTATCAATATCAAATAATCAACAAGCTTTTTTATGGGCTGGGCACCACATCACCCTCTGAGGATACAAACACAAAGTCAAGTCAGTTGCTGCTCTCAAGGGGCTAACTTCCTTGTTTTCAGGTATGGGATGGCTATTTATTTACACGATGCATAAAAACATAAAATAATGATAAAAACACACACAAAAAAAAACCCATAAGTACATATGGACAGATCCTAAAGCATGACATGGTATTCCATAACAAGGAGTTTATTTTCCTTTACATGACTGAAAAATGATTTACCCACAACTACGACTAAGAGAATACTGTGTGTTCACAGCTAAATAAATCCAGGGTATGTACAAAAATAAATATACAGGAATAGTTTAGAAAGAGAACTCCCCAACCAGTTATTTAGAACCCAGCACTAACAACTGGGATATAAGGAAAGGCCAAAGAAGCAAGGCGAGGAGACAGGAAATTTCCAGTATAATAGACATCCTGTGCAAGGCCCAAAGGTGAGAGACAGAATGGCACGTAGTGGGAGCAGTAAGTAACAGAACACACGGCATTATCAGTTCTGGAAGATGAACCCATCATGAAGGGCTTTAAATTCCAAAGAGAGGTACCTGTACTTAATCTTTTTTTTTTTTTTGCTTTTTTTTTGCTGAGGCAATTGGGGTTAAGTGACTTGCCCAGGGTCACACAGCTAGGAAGTGTCTGAGACCAGATTTGAACTCAGGTCTTCCTGACTTCAGGGCTGGTGCTCTAACCACTGCGCCACCTAGCTGCCCCCTGTACTTAATCTTACTGGTAAAAGAGAGCCACAGAGGTTGCTTGAGCTGAGGAGGCCTTCCCCTTAGGAATAAATGCTCTCACACTAAGAATAGCAGCAGTGAAATGAATGCTATACATGGTCAAAAAATTGCACCACCAGAACTGCATGTGTGAAAGACTAACCCAAATAGGGAAGGGAGCCAGTTTGTATTTTTCTGTCTCTGTGGGTCCCCATGGGACACAGGAAACTCATCACTTAATGGCTGATAGTTATTGATCCTTTCCTTACTAGCTAGGATGTCTTCAAGTAGTTGAAGGGCTGTGGTGTGAAAGATGGACTCCATGTGTTAGGAAATAGGAAAAGAAGCAAACTTAACTTAGGTGGAATAAAAAAAAATCTAACTTCCTTTCCAGGAAGTCATCAAGCAAAGGATGAATGACCAACTGGGGACACCAAAGCGAGGATTCTTCTATTCCAGATCGGGCTACATGACTGCCGAGTCTATTCCAACTAGGAAATTCTACAATTTATCATTTATAAAAATCTGTTGAAAGAAGTGATAAAAGGCAAAGTGCAAAATGAAACATCTTTAATATGGCCAATAGAGAATTGGTTTTGCTTGACTCGAAGTATTTGATACAAGGTTTTGGATTTTTTGTTGTTTTTTCCTTAAGTAGGGGGAAAAAATAGATTTTTTTATTATTAAACCTTTTTATTTTCAAAACATACACATAGATCATTTTCAATCTTCACCCTTGGAAAACCTTGTGTTCCAAATAGAATTTTTTTAATTAATTTTTTTGTCTAGATCTGCCTAATGAAAAGGGAAACAAGAAGAATAAAAGTTCTAGATAAATGAAAACTATAACAGGAGCCACAGTAAATTAACAAATTGGGAAATGGTTCCAAAATATATGAGGGAAGAAAGAAATCAAAGTGGGACAGAAAATGCAGAAATGAACAAGCAGATTAAAAATGAAAGATAAAATACACAAAGGAGCAAGACTGCCAACCCCAAAAGGCATCTACCTATTCAGGATTCTCCACCTTTCTTTTCCCCACTTTCTCTTTTTCTTTTCAACTTAGCCTTGAGCTCTTCCTTTGTACTTTCCCAACTTTCTTAAATAAATGGGTAGGGCAAAGTACACCTCCCTCCATGGCCTACAGTCAGTTTAAATCTGACCCCAGATACTTCCTAGCTGCGTGACCCTGCACATTATCTCCATTTGCCTCAGTTTCCTCAGCTGTAAAATGAGCTGGAGAAGGAAATGGCAAAGCGCACCAGTGCCAAGAAAACCCCAAAGGAAGTCACAAAGAGCCAGGCTTAAAAGCTACAACAGGGAGGCAGCAGGAATCGTCTGGGAGATGGAGAGGGCGAGGAAAGGGCTGGTTGTGTCTGGGACTGTTAGCGTGTGGCAGAGTTAGTGCCAACCAGAAAGTGCCCAAGAAGCAGCCGGGGGGCTCGGGGCCTCCCTCAGGGTGCCAAGGAGGTCCAGGGCCCAGGACAGGAGGAGCCGCCTTTGGCTCAACCATTACCGAGGTACAGAGACCCCGAGCAGGAGGGACCAGGGGAAGCAAGGCTGGTGAGGAGGAGACACCCTAAAAGCAGAGAGGGCGGGCAGGCCGACTCCAGCCCGCCATCTGGTGGCGGAGCGCTGTCACAGCTGTTTGCTTTTCCAAGTCAATGTTTGCATTCGGGGCAGACCAGCTTCCTGTCGCCCCCTGGTGGTCAGAAGGGTCTGTCTCTTTCTCTTGGTGGCATCCTGAATACTAACTAGGCCCTAAAGCCTAACTCATAGAAAGGGGGACTTAGCCTGGCTAATGTGGAAAGCTGTTTATATAACTTGCAGTAGGTTTTCTTTTTCTTGCAGTTTCTTTAGGCAGCGCAGAGGAAGGAGGAAGGAGAGAACTTGAAAAATTGAAAACTGAGAACTTAAAATGAAAAAAATTGTGCTGGGAAATTTTTTCCTAACTAAAAAAAAGAAATACTTCTTAAAAAATAGGTTGGAGATCATCTTTTGCAACTCTGAGGCCTAATGGGTTTTTCCATTTCCCTGTGACTTGCACGACAATCCCTTCTTGGTCCCCAGGACCGCAGGCTATGCCTAAGACAAAGTAGCTTCAGACCCCTTTGTGGGGACACAGCCAGCTCTCCTTCTCCTTGCACTTCCAGCAAAGGGGGAATTCTCTTGGGTCTCTTAGAACGCCACTACCAGGAAAAGTCTCCATTTTTTTCTTCACCAAAAAGGGGCATTTCCATACAGCCAGAACACAAGTTTCTTCAAGATGGCAGAGGGTCATATGATCCTGGGTATGTCCCTTACCCTCACTGAGCCTGTTTCCTCACATGAGGATGACGACTGTACCCATTTCATAGATTGTGAAGGTCAGATTGTGTCAGAAGATGGAGAACTTCATCTTGTGAAGATCAGGTGACGTCGTCAAGTATTTTGCAAACCTTACAGTGTGACATAAATGCCACGGCTGCTACTTTGAGTCTCCATGAGCCCATCTGATGTTTTCCTGGCAGACACTGGGTTTGCCATTTCCTTCTCCAGGCCACCTTACAGATGGGGAAAATGAGGCAGACAGGGCAAAGCGACTTGCCCAACTAATGTGAGGTCAGATTTGAACTCGGGAGGGTCCTGGCTGTGCCCTGGACACCAGGCCACTGTGCCCCAGGTGCCCGCTACTGCTACCACCGTGGCTTTTGCTGCTGATGGTGAAATGAAAGGGAGCGCCTTCACCATTCTTTATCACAGAAAACACCCACAAAGAGGCGAGGTTTCCGGCCCGGAGGCTCTCTCCCGTCACCCACAAGCCCACACAACAACCCTTTCTCCTGGCCCTCCTTGCACACCTGCAGCACGATCCCGACCGCCTCCTTCCCAGGCTCCTAGGACACTGATTATTCTGGAACTCTCCTGGGTCTCCTTCACTGGAGCTCCATCCACATCACACACCCCGGGGATATCCTCTGAGCCTCTGTTCTGGGCCCTCTTCCCTCCAGCCTCTCTATGATCTCATCTATCATTTTTATGCAGGTGATTTTCAGATCACTCTGTCTCACGCTTGGGCTCCGGTTCCACCATCACTACCTGGCTCTTTTGTACACTGAGAACGAGATGACTATATTATATGTTGTGGAAATCAAGGATCTTTCTCAGCAATAATGAGGGATTTTACTCACCAGTTAAATTAAATCACTGAAATCCCAGGTCCTGCCCCCACCAAAAAAGGTCTGTTAGCTGAGTGATTCAAAGCATTTCCATAGCCTCACCTTGTCTCAAATCCTCACTCAACTCTGAGAAAAACCACAATTTTTATTTAACAAAGCATCAATCCCCAAACTCTTGATGCCAAATCTATTGTAACCAGTTGGTCATATTTTCTGGGCAATAAAGAGTCCCCTGTTTAATAAACACAAACTCAGACCATTTAGCAGTTTACTTTTTTCTTCTTTTTCTAACTTAATGTTTTATTTCTTCCAATTACATGAATCAACATTCATTTTTGTAAGATTTTGAGTTCCAAGTTCTTCCTACCACTCTGCCTTATTGCCTTCCCATCCCCAAGACAGCAAGCAATCTGCTACAGGTTATACGTGTACAATCATGTATTATATAATACAATCTGTATGAGTCATGTTGTAAAAAAAAAGATCAGAACAAAAGAGAAAAACCATGAGAAAGAAAAAACAAAAAAGTGAAAATAGGACGTCTCCGTCTGCCTTCAGCCTCCGTAGTTCTCGCTCTGGATGCTGATGGCAATTTCCCTCCCAGCTGTTGGAACTACTTGGATCACTCTAGGCTGATCGAGCTAAGTCTGTCCTAGCTGATCATCACACAACCTTGCTGTTATTGTGTCCAACGTTCTCCTGGTTCTGCTCACTTCACTCGGCATCAGGTCACTTCTTTCCAGGTTTTTCTGAAAGCCGCCTGCTCGTCATTTCTTACAGAACAATAGTACTCCAATATATTTATGTACACAACTTAGTGGGCCATCCCTCCACCAATGGGGATCCATTCAGTTTCTAGTTCCTTGCCACCACAAAAAGCTGCTACGCTTTCACACACTTTTATGATCTTTTTGGGGTACAGGCCCAGTTGGATCCTGTTGGTTCAGAGAGGATGCACAGTTTCATAGCCCTTGGGCAGAATTCCAAATTAGCAGCTTGTCTTTCAAGTAACAGACTCTGATGACATCCTCCTGGGTGTTTATAAACTCGAGGGGCTGAGGTCTCTATCATGGGTCCCTTTTCCCACCTCTTTTAACATCCTCCCCTCATGCTTATTCAAATGAAAAAAAAAAAAAATTAGAACAATTCTGCATTTGGTGGTGGTGAGAGCACTGAGGTAAGGAAGGGAAAAGATCACCTGGGAAGCAGGACACAGCCTCCCCGTCCTGAGGAACCAAGAGGCCCCTCTTTGTGGGGGTAGGAAGGCTGACAGGAGAGCCCAAGTGCAAATCCCAGCTCTGCAGCTCACTTGTGGTGAAACAAGTCCCATAGAAGCAAGGGCACCTGCAGACCAGGCACCCTGCTGAGCACTTCCCAAGAACTGTCTCATTGGATGCTCCCAAACACTCTGGAAAACAGGTAAGAAACCTGAGGGAAGCCAGGTGCAGCATGGCCAGCCCAGGGCCCTTCTGGGTCTCAGCCTCCTCCTCTATAAAATGAGGGGCCCATCAGTGCCAGATCCACTCCCCTATGGCACCAAGGGGGTTTGTAAGATGCACAAAGGCATGGGGGTGGTTCTTGGGCAGGAACATTTAGCCTCTGGCTAAAGGAGGCTCGATAACATTACTGACCTAAAGGTTTCTCTCACGGGAGGAACAACCCAAGGAAGGAAAGCCGTCAGCCCCAAAGCCTATCCCAACCAGAGAAGCAGCTCCAAAGAACTTCCAAAGGTTCTTCCCACTGAGAGAAATCGGTTGTATTGTACAAAGCTGCTTCCTTTGAACAAGCGTTGGTGGGACAAAAATGCCCAAGGCTCGGAGACCCCCAGCAGCACCGAGATTCCCCCACAGCCCCAGCCTTGTGGCACCAGCCAAACTCCAGACTCTCCCTGAGCCCACTGCAGGCCCTGCAGGGAACCTTGAATCTGCTGCAGTCCACCAACCTCCCTCTCAGAACTGTTTTTACTACAGAAGATGAAATACACAGGGTTATAAAGGAAACAATATTGAAGCAGTTATCAACATCATTCTTAATTCAAAGATCTCCGGAAATCTTCCCACAGATTCTACGACACTCAGGTTTCTGAAGACCTCTTACTTACCCAGATTCTCATTGTGATGTGGAGTCAACTCTTCCAGGTCTCTTCCAGACTCTACCATGGAGACAAAATACTCATTCTGTTATCTCCCCCTGCCTTTGAAACCATAAATAAAACCACAGGTAATGAAAAAAGGACTTTATTTTAGACTTGGAACATCAAACTGATTTCTTTTACTAGAAAATTATGATTCCAAATTACAAAAAATATAATTTACAATCCATCCTTGAAGAATTTTCCTTTGACAGGAAATTTAACTGTATTAAATATCAACATTAAAAGTAAAAAAAAAAAAAAAAAAAAACAAAAAAACTTCTCCACTTGACAAAAGAAGATCCACACATGACAAAAAGGTCCCTTCAAACTTTATACTTCAGGTCCTTCTCCTCCAGGAACCAACTAAATTAAAAAACAAAAACAAAAACAAGCGTCATTGTGAAAGTTTCCATGAAGTAGAATTAGCTGACGCTGAATAAATGTCTATACCTTTACCATACAAACTTCATCTAGCATTTACTATTTAAAAGTTTTCAAAAGATTTTTGCACAAAACCAGTTCCAAAATGCTCGGCCCTTAAGGTAGACAAAAGGTCGTCACTCTTTTACATTACAATCTTCTCTGAATACTTAGTGGGGATGTGATGTCACTTTTCTAATGACATCTGGCTTAATTCGTGAAGTCTGAAGATGATTAGTAACTGATTTTTTTTAATGTTTGCAGCAGCCCTTTTTGTGGTGGCAAGGAAATGTAAACTGAGTGGATTCCTGTCAGTTGGGGAGTGCTTAAGTTATGGTGTATGAATGTCATGGTTCTGTAAGAAACAATCAGCAGGATGATTTTTTTTTTTTTTTTTTTGCTGAGGCAATTGGGGTTAAGTGACTTGCCCAGGGTCACACAGCTGTTACGTGTCTGAGACCAGATTTGAACTCAGGTCCTCCTGACTTCAGGGCTGGTGCTCTATCCACTGCGCCACCTAGCTGCCCCAGCAGGATGATTTTGGAAAAACCTCGAGAGATTTGTATGAACTGATGCTGAGTGAAATGAGTAGAACCAAGAAAACATAAGAATAAGATGATGTGAGGATCAACTGTGATGGACTTGGCTCTTTTCAACAATGAGGTGATAAAGGCCAATTCTAATAGACTTGTGATGGAAAGAGCCATCTGCAGCTAGAAAGAGCACTATGAGGATTGAATGTGGACCGCAATATAGTATTTCCCCTTTTTTGTTGTTGCTTGATTACTTTTGGGGTTTTTTTCTCATTTTTTTTTCCTTTTGATCTGATTTTTCTTGTGCAGCATGATAAAAGTGGAAAAATGGATAGAAGAATTGCATAGATTGGATTACTTGCTGTCTAGGGGAGCAATGGAAAAAAATTATGGAACACAAAGTTTTGTAAAGGTGAATGTTGAAAACTATGTGTGAATTTTGAAAAATAAAAAACCATTATATCAAATGCTAAATATTCTATTGAAAGATTTTTAAAAAATTTTTTAAATCGAATTTTATTGAGTATTCCTCAATATTAGAGGAAAATATTGCTAGCAGCAGAAAATACAAATCAATAAGTTGACTAACAAGGATATTGCTTCTCATCAATTTATATAAATATCACTTCAAAGATCTACCTCTAGGGGGATCACGATCTATAGGAACAGAAATCATAAACTTTCCACAACTGGTTTTAATGAACCTCCGAGGCAAAGAATATTCACCACCTGGAAGGCAACCCTTGGGTGAGGATCCTTTCTACCTTAAAGGAACTGGTCCAAGACCCTAACTAGTTAACCTTGTACCTCAGGAAAGAGCATAAGAATGGTGTCACCCTCCCTCCCCCCTCCCCATTCTTTCATACAAGGCAGCCTGGCATGGGAGAGCAGAGGCAAACAGTTTCCCCGTCACTTTCCTCAAGTCCCTGTTAGGGCTCAGGTGGGTCAGAACACCATCAGGCCCACATGGAGAAACATCTTCAGCTTGACCTGCCAGGGCCCGTGATCCTCCGGAGTAGTCTCTAAGAGGAATCCAGAATCCCCACTCATCAGTGAGACAATGGAGGGAGACGCTGGCCAAAGAGATATCAAGCCCTGGACCTACAAAGAAGCGCGCTGGCCTTTGGGCAGGGGGCCCAAGCTCAAATCCTGCCCCACTGATCGCCTGTGACCTTGGGCAGGCGACCTCCCCTCCCTGGGGGTCAAGGCCGGGAGGCTCCAACCTGAGGGTGCAGTCTCTCCTCAGGGCTCACTCAGGCATCTGCTTAAGAGACATCCCCAAAGGTGCCCAGATCGTTACCCCTCACATGGGGCGTGGGGTGTTGTGGGCAAGCTCTGGCCCCTGAGCCAAGTCCTGGCATCTCCTCCTGGAGAAGTTTATCTACAGACACAGAAAATCACACCGGCAGTTCTGGGACCAACAACGTGGACATTCAGCGAGCACTTCTAAGAGCGTGAGGATGAGAAGCAGCACCACAGCCATGATACCCAAAGCATCCTGGCTCGAGAGGAAGCCACTGGAACCTATCAAGTGGCCAGGCTGGCGCCCTCCCGCTGGCACAGTCCCAGAATGCTTCAAGTTGGCGCCTCCAGTGAAAGAGTGCAGTTGCCACCACTGGCTCACTTTTCCTTACCGGGGGGCCTGTAAAACCATGAGACTAAGGCCCTTGCTAACAGCCTCCAGGGCTCTTCCCTCTCGCTTCACCCCAAGGCAGCCCCAGAGTTGTTATCCAAAAGCTTTCTGGATGCCAAAATGCCGCCCTGACTTTCTACCACATAAAGAAATCAAAGTTGAGGCAGATGACAAATGTTTCCTGCAGATCCTTTCTCCAACAGGTATTTCCCCATTTATATATTCTAAAAGCTTTAGGGAAAAGTCACAAATGGGAAAAAAAAATGCTCAACGAAAATTTAACACAGCAGTTCAAGTATTTCCAAGCTCACCAAAAAATAAATGAATGAATGAACGAATGAATGAATGAATCTGCCTGGACTCCACCTGCATTCCCTGACCACCCTGGCCACTCTAACATCGATAGCAGGGATTCCAAAGTCCTCCCAGAGCCAACAACAATCAAAAGAGAAAGTGTAGGATCCAGGCTGCTCTGCCCTTCTTTTAGGGGCACCCCTGGTTCACTGGCCATGACAGGAAGCTTTTTAGGTACTGAAAACACAGGCCGCGCTTCCTTTGCCACTTTAGATGCCCACTGGGCTCTGGCACAAGGGAAAGCCCCAAGATGACCTTGATCTTTCTCCACACCCAAAGAGTACAGCTGGAAGCGTGCCTTACCATTGTTATGTTATTTCCATTCAGCAAGATCTGATCAAGCTTGGTGATCCTCCTTCCTTCAGGGGTGATCTCACTAAAGAAGCCAGAAAGCAGAAACCGAGTTAATTTTTACAGCATCAATCAATATTTTGGAAAAAAAGAATTTATTCTCTAGCCCCAAAATATTTCCTATTAAAGAGAGAGAGAGAGAGAGAGAGAGAGAGAGAGAGAGAGAGAGAGAGAGAGAGAGAGAAAGAGAGAGAGAGAGAGAGAGAGAAGCAGAAGACTGCAAAAGTGGGAAATGGGGCCGGATCTTTCCCAAAGGAACCACAGAGGATGCTTGGCTGCAGACATGAAAAAGCAACAGGAGCCGGAAGGCTCCCACACAGGTGAAAAAGGTCCCCCTCTTTCTAGGCTCCTGGCTGCCCACTAAGCCGATCGCTCTGGCAGAGGCCTGAGGCCCTAAGATATCAGCTAGGCAATTGTAAAATTTCCATTAAAATCCTATTCTGGAAATAGATGGTGGACGAAGCCATTTCCTCCAAAGCTCCCAACCTCTCAAACCTCTCCAAAACACCAAAAAGAACCTAACTGCAGCTGGCTCCATGGTCTGGGACGCCCAGAATCTAAGAGGTTTCAAACAAAGAACCCAATATGAGCTGATACTGGCCGACTGAAGGTCCCTGCAGCCCCCTCTCTCCCATCCCACAGTGAGGTTTCCCCCACAGACCCAAGGACAAAAATCACAATAAATTTGACCCTGCACTCAGAGCCCCCGCCCTATTTCCAGCATCACAGAGAACCTGAATTCGGGATGTGGAAATCTGTTCGGGCCTTGGTGGCCACACTGGCCCCAGGGGCCCCGGCCCTTCAGGAAGGAGGGCGGCGCCCTGGAAGCCCCAGCACGAAAGCTCTGACCTCCTGGAACCAGGGACGTCTACTCAGAGGCTGCCCCAGGACCTCCACGTCAGGGCCAGCAAGTTCCCTTACAGAGAAAAGCTTCCTGTGGGCCTGGAGACACAAGGCCTGTCATCCAGGACCAACCCAGGCTGGCAAGAGCCATCCACCGCTTACACCCTGCGCAGAGCCGACTGCTCAGAAAGCCCACCCACTCAGATGCAGAAGCAGCTTTCGCTGCAGTGCTGAGGGAGTGCCCCCACCTAAAACTAGAGACACCTGAGATGGCAAACCCACGCTCCCAATACTCCGGCTAGATAAACTCTAACCCTAACCAACCCTAAATGAAATTAGGAATATCTAACAAAATGCAATAAAACATAATGTTAATAAGTAGTTTTCTAAATCTTTAAGTAGCCAGAAAGGATCTTTATAAATTTAGTGGCCCTCATTTCTGAGTTTGACCATTGCTCTAGACCCATCAAATTAAAATAATTTGTAAGCTTCAAAATCAGGTATAGCAAGGGCAGAAGCCGAATCCTATGAATTCATTTGTTTTCCGAGATTAAATTAAGAAATTAAGCTGGCTTCTCCAAGCCGCTTCATAGCTTGAACAACCCTGACTTCTTCTTCTGGTAAGTTTTTAAAATTTATTTTAAACAAATATAAAATAAGAAAAGAAAAAAAAAATCACTGCCATGTACACAGAACATGGGAACTTGTCTATCACCTCCCCAAAGGCTATAATACAAGTAAGCTTCAATATACACACATATGCATAAGTATCTATAAACATATACACATATAAACTCATTTACACGTCTGTAAGACCACAATAGGCTTATTTCCACTCGTCATCTGTTTCATAGGATCTTCCTTCCTAAGTCCAAGTCTTTCCAGGTTTTTCTGAATCAACCAGCTCATTTTCCTATACCACAGCAATATTCTAGCTCAATCAAACTCTACCTCAGAGACTGAATATGAGTTTCTAATTTCCTACATAGATTTTATTTATACAATAAAATTTTAATTTACAAGTCAAAATTATCTATTTTACACTACAACAATTAAAGTCCATTACCACTGAATTTGCTTCCTTTACATCTTTTTTCCCCAGTTTCTTTGAAGTTCCTGATATTTTGTCCTTCCAAATGAACTTTGTTATTATTTTTTCCTAATTCAATTTGCCCTCTTCTTAATAATTATTGTGACCAGTCTACCCATCTGAACTAAGCCTTGAAATTCCTAAACCGTTAAGGTCTCATTTCTAAAATATATAGAGAACTGACTCAAATTTATAAGAATTCAAGCCATTCTCCAATCAATAAATGGTCAAAAGATATGAACAATTTTCAGATGAAGAAACTAAAAGTATTTCTAGTCATATGAAAAGTTGCTCCAAATCACTATTGATCAAAGAAATGCAAATTAAGACAACTCTAAAGTACCACTACACACCTGTCAGATTGGCTAAAATGACAGGAAAAGATAACGACCAATGTTGGAGGGGATGTGGGAGAACTGGGACACTAATACATTGTTGGTGAAACTGTGAATGGATCCAACCAATCTGGAGAGCAATTTGGAGCTATGCTCAAAGAGTTATCAAGCTGTGCATATCCTTTGACCCAGCAGTGTTTCTATTGGGCTTATATCCTAAAGAAATTATAAAGGAAGGAAAGGGCCCCACATGTGCAAGAATGTTTGTGGCAGCCCTTTTTGTAGTGGCTAGAAACTGCAAACTGAAGGGATGCCCATCAATTGGAGAGTGGCTGAATAAATTATGGTATATGAATGTTATGGAATATTATTGTTCTGTAAGAAACAACCAGCAGGACGATTTCAGAGAGGTCTGGAGAGACTTGCATGAACTGATGCTGAGTGAAACGAGCAGAACCAGGAGATCATTATACACAGCAACAAGACTATATGATGATCAATTCTGATGGACATGGCTCTCTTCAACAATGAAATGCTTCAAACCAGTTCCAATTGGTCAATGATGGAGAAAGCCATCTACACCCAGAGAGAGGACTATGGGAACTGAGTGTGGACCACAACACAGCATTTTCATGCTTTCTGTTGATGTTTGCTTGCATTTTGTTTTCTTTCTCAGGTTTTTTTTTTTTTTTAATAGATCTGATTTTTCTTGTATAACAAGATAACTGTATAAATATGTATACATATATTCGATTTGTCATGTATTTTAACATAATTAACATGTATTAGACTTCCTGCCATCTAGGGGAGGGAGTGGGGGGAAGGAGAGAAAAATCTGGAATGCAGGGCTTTGCAAGGGTCAATGTTGAAAAATTACCCATGCATATCTTTTGCAAATAAAAAGCTTAAATTAAAAAAAAGAAAAAGAAATTCCTAAACTGTTAACAGGACCTGTCTTTGTTGAACTGTGTCTACTTAGTACATAAGAAAACAGATTTCACGACAATTAGAACAATTACTCCATGACAGTCTGATGGCAAGTTTTTGTAATTTTTAAGTGATAAAAGGAACAGATCTTATGTTGGCTCATCAGTAGTACCATAAGGAGGGTAAAGGGAGAGAGAAAAAGGAGAGACAGACACAAAGAGAGACAAGAGAGATGAAAAACAGAGCATTTATTAAGAACTTTAAAAGTGCTAGGCACCAGGCTCAGCACTGGGAATACAAATACAAGCAAAATGAAAGACATTCCCAGCTCTCACTTCCATTCTAATGAAAAATGGAACTGGAAAGCCAGGGGAGGAGGACAGGAAGGGAGGGAGCCAAACAGAGGTGTGTAAGAGAACTCTTCCCCCAAAGCAAACTTGAAAAATACTCACAACTCAGTGACATCTTCCAATACCATGTCTAGAATTGGCAGTCAAGGAAATAAAACAGAAGACTACAAAAGCTTGAGCAGATAAATATTAGTTCCACTCCCTCTCTTTTTCTGCCTCTCTGTGTGTTTCCCTATCTATTCTGTCTCTCTGTCTCTGTATCTTTTTCTGTCTTTCTTTCTGTGCCTGTCTTTTTCTGTTTCTTTCTTTTTCAGTCTTTTTCTGTTTCTCTGTCTCTTCTCTGTCCTCTATCTTGTCTCCCTCTGACTGCTCTCTTCTCTACTTCTGTTATCTCTCTTCTGTCTCCGTCTCTTCTCTGCCTCTTTCTGAATCTCTTCTTCTATTTCTGATTCTGTTTCTTTCTATTTGTCTTTCTCTCTGTCTCTGTCCCTTTTTAGTCTGTCTCTTTATCTCCCTTCTCTGCGTTTCCATCTGTCTCCTTGTCTCTCTCGGACTGTCTTTCTTTCTCTGACTCTGTCTCTCTCACTTTTTCTTTCTTTTTTTTTTCTCTCTCTCTCTCTTTTTGTGCCTATTTCTATGTCTCTGTCTTCTGTCTGTTTCTCTTTTGTGTCTCCCTGTCTCTTTCTTTTCTCTGACTCCCTCTATTGCTCTTCTCTCTTTATCTCTTCTCTATCTCCCTGTCTCTATCTCTGTAACTGTCTCTTTATCTTTTTTGTCTTTATCTGCTCACTTCTCTGTCTCTTTATCTCTTTGCATCTCTGAATCTGTCTCTTGACTCTGCTGTTTCTGGCTTTCTGTTTCTATTCTCTTTTTCTGCATATTTCTGTCTCCATCTCTATCTCTCGTGTTTCCTTCTGCCTGTCTCTTCTCCATTTGTCTCCCTCTCTCATTTCCCTTTTTGTTTCTCTTTCTGTACCTGTCTCTCGCTGTCTCCCTTTCTATCTCTTTCTTTGTCTCTCCCTGTCTCTTCTGCGTCACCCTGTTTCTTTTTCTGTCTCGTCTTTCTTTATCTTTCTTCTGCCTCCTTTTCTTTGTCTCTTTCTCTTTCTGTATTTGATTGTCTCTCGCTCTGTTTATCCCAATCTTTCTCTGTCTTATTCTGTCTGTTTTTCTCTATACTCTCTGTCTCTATCTTTCTTGTCTTTTATCTCTCTCTCTTCTGTCTGTCATTTTATTTCTTCTCTCTGGGTCTCCCTGTCTCTCTCTTTCTCACTTGTCTCTCTTCTGTGTTTGTTGCTGTCTCCTTCTTTCTTCTATCTCTTCTCTGTCTCAGTCTCTTTATCTCTGTGTGTATCCCTCCATCTCCTCTGTCTCTTTCTAGATTCAAATTTTGAAACACAATTAAAAGTTATCACCAATAGAAATCTAATTTAACTCTACCAACATTTCACAAATGTCTACTACTCACAAGATGCTAGTGATAAAAACACGACTGAGATTTTGCACAAGAAACATAAGTAATACAACATGAGGCAAAATAGGCTGAAAGCAGGGACTCCAAGAAATGGTGGGAGTGGGATCACCAGCAAGTGGGAAATGGCCTCAGGCTTAGCCCTGAAAATCCTACAGTTCTCCAAGACTCGGGCACCTCCTGGTCTGCGCTAGTAGTTGCAAGCTTTCTCCAGATGCGCCGAGTGCAAACAAAGGGCTGATCGGACGTTAGATCTTGTTTGTACCTATATTCAAAAACAAGCACGTCAAAGGATACTGACAAAGTCATCAAATCCCAGCAGAGTGCCCACGATTTCCTTGTCACTCTTCATCACGATGTGGATCCGTGAGCCTATACATTTGTCAACGAGTTCTAGATGTGCAGAAGACAAAGAGAACATGTTACTAAGTCTCCTGAGCACTCCCACCTAGTCCTGTTGACCACTGTTAAAACAGAAGCGTCCAGAACCTGAGAGACAACATTGGTCTAAAAGCTTCTCTTTCTCAGTCTGTCCACATCTGGTGTGCAAAATGGAAGGTCCTGGTGAGGGTCAAACGGAAGGCGGAAAGGAGCGGGACCTCTGTCTTTGGGAGGGGGCTTCAGTGCAGCAGGACTGACGTGCAGGAAGCCCAGACAGCAAACCCAACTAAGGGAGAGCCCCTGCTCCCTCCCTTTGGGAAGTCCCACTTAGACGGGACATCAGGACACAGTGAGAAAAGCCCTGAGCACAGACCCAAAGCCACGGGTCCTTCAGGATCTAGCCCAAACGCACTCTGGCCCGCCCACTGCATCAATGAAGAACCTTAAGATAAATGACATCTAGAACTCAAGCCCCACTGGTGCTTTCTGGGGTATAATGAGCGGCATCTGGGGTCCTGAGCCCGGGTTCTTTCATTCCCCACCTGCCTCAGTTTCCCCGGAAGCACAGCACAGCACAGCGGCAGTCCGGGAGGTCCCAGACAGCATCTCCACCACCCTGCTCAGGCCCCCAGCTGCCCACTTTGGAGAGCGGCTCTCCCACCGGACCCCAGGAAGGGCAGGCCAGCCCGAGTGGATTCAAATCCTGCCTCGGAAGCAGCTGTGGCTGAGCCCCGGGGTCCTGTTCCAGACACATCCTGATGGGGGTCCCCAGGGCATCCCCTGCTCCCACAAGGAAACTGAGGCTAGAGAACGAGAAGGAACCTCAGAACTTGCTTACACATGAGCAAATGGAGGCAGGCAGGAGGCAACGGTTGGACTCACGGTCACCCAGGGAATCTCGGGCAAAATCTGAACCCGGGTCTAATGGATGTCAAGCCCTGCCTGCGTCCCTCCCCCAAATGAGCCTGTGGAGACACCTGGCAGAGGGGGAAACTGAGGCACGGGGATCTACTGGACTTGTCCGGGGTCCCACAAAGGGTAACAGACCTAGAGATTGGGGGACCCCAGAGGGCATGAAGCTATTCAGCAGAGGGGGAAACTGAGGCACGGGGAGCCAAAGGACTTGCCCGGGGTCACACAAAGAATGATAGAACTAGAGATGGGGGAACCCCAGAGAGCTTGGGACTATTCAAGAGAGGGGGAAACAGAGGCACAAGGAGCTAAGGGACTTGCCCGGGGATACACGAAGGGTAACAGATCCAGGGCTGTAGGGACTTCCGAAACTACGGGGCCATTCCACAGAGGGGGAAACTGAGACTCAGGAGGACTGGCTGTCCGCCTCGGGACCTAGCCAGGCCCGGGGTCCGGCAAGCGAAGAGCTCCTGGGCCTCCCCGCCTTGCCCCGGACCCCACCGCCCTCTTCCGGGCTCCCCTCCCCGACTTTACCGAGAGGCAGCAGCTGGGACGGGTTGGTGGTCGCGTTGACCGCCATGGCTCCGGAAGCGGCGAGGGAAAACCAATCGAAGTCGAGCAGCACTTCCGATCTCCCCTCCCAGGCCCGCTCAATAGAAGAGTGTAGAGCTCTGGATCGGAGGGTTGCAAGCACGCACGCGCTAAGTACACACTTTCGTACGCCACACTCACGCACGCCTACAGTCACGTAGGTACACACTCACGCGCGCGCACACTCGGGCGCGCACACTACCCCCACCCCACCCTTGCCTCACGCATGCGTACGGGAAACCTGTTGCAGTCCCAGTCGGATGAGGCCAGAGCTGGTGCTGCAGAGCCCCCGCCCTGTCTGGCAGCCGGGTGCGGCTGAAACCCAGCCTGCTCTCGCTCCTTTTTCCTCTAGGGGGAGCTCGGGAGCACTAGCGAGGCCTGATGGAGAAGAGTGCCGCATCCCCCCTCCCACCGAGCTCTGAAACTTCTGGAAAGCCGGAGGGAGGGGGGTCTGAGGGGGACAGATACAAAGAAACACAAAGCAGATACAAAGTAACCTGCAGAAGGCGGCTCTGCAGCCGAGCGTGGGCGGGAGGGGGAAGGGAGCGGGGGCTTCCAGGCGGGGGACCCCGCGCTGGGGCTGGGGTCCCCAACACCCCGCAGACTCGAGCTAGCCCCTGCCCTCCCGCCTCAGTTTCCTCACTTGTAAAAATGAGACGAATAGCATCCCCATTTCTGGGGATGAAATGAGCTAAGTGTTTAGCACGGTCCCTAGCACACAGTAGGCGTTTAATAAATAAAGAAAACCCTTGGGGAGGAAAAATTCCTCTCTGATCACTTTCCCTGGCTGTCACACCCATACCTGGAATTCTCTCCCTGACGGCTTCCTTCAAGCCCCCCTAAACTCCCACCTTGGAAACTTTTCCCAATCCCCCCCAATTCCAATGCCTCCCCCCCCCCGCTTATTTGCTTTTTGCCCTGTCTATAATTTGTACATAGTTGTTGAGTTATTATCTCCCCTATTACATCCTGAGGTTGTGGAGACAAAGGATAGTCCGCCCCCCCCCCTTTTTTGACATCCCCAGTAACTCAGTACAGTGTCTGGCACAGAGCTTAATAAATAAATACTAGTTGACTGATTTTGTGGAGGGGAGCGGGGTGCGGGAGAGGAACAAGTTTAGGTCATTTTGACCAAAACCTAGTAGGTGAAACTGGAGTAACGTGAAATCAATCTAGAAATATAACTTGGAACCTGTTCGTCATTCCCCTCTGATGAGCATCCCCCCTTTCCAATTCTTTGTCACCCCAAAAAGCTGCTAGAAATATATTTGTACATAAAAGTGCTTCCCCCCCCCTTTTTTTTAATCATCTCTTGGACGGGGGGAGAACGGAGATACAGACAGTCCTGGTACTGCTGGGTCAAAGGATATTCAGTTTGATAGCCCTTTGGGCTGTCTAGTTCACTCCCCTGGCAGTTCTTTAGTGTTTCTGTCTTTTCCTCATCCCTTCCAGCACTTGTCATTTCGGATGGGTGTGAGGTAGAACCTCAGAGCTGTTTTAATTTGCTTTTCTCTAATCAATAAATATTTAGAGCATTTTTTTCATGCAATTATTGATAGATTTGATTTCTTCCGAAAACTGCCGGTTTATGTCCTTTAATATAATGGGAGAATTGCTGAACAGGTTGTGGTATATGATTGTGAGAGAATATTATTTTAAAAAATGACAAGGGAGATGGTTTCAGAAAAACCCGGCAAGACCTATATGAAATAATGCAAAGCCAAGTGAAAAGAACCTTTTACAGGGTTAACAGTAATATTGTGTGATAATCACCTCTGAATGACTTAGTTACCGGGATCAAAACAACCATCCAAGACCATTTCAAAGGACACAAGATGAAAAAATGCTATTTATTTCCAGAAAGAGAACTAATAAAACCTGGTGCAAATTGAACTCGAATTTCCTCATTTTATTTTTCTTACTTTTTGAAAAATATGGCTAATATAGAAATATGTTTTGCATCATTTCACATGTATAATTGATATCATATTGTTGTTTGCTTTCTCAGAGGGGATGGGAGGAAGGGAGAGTATCTGAAACTCAAAATTTAAAAGAGAAAAGAATGCTAAAAATAAATAAATAATAAGACAAAATGTAAAAATCTGTCTATACACACACATATACAAACAGATATAGATATAGATATATTGTTTGCTTTCTCAGAGGGGATGGGAGAAAGGGAGAGTATCTGAAACTCAAAATTTAAAAGAGAAAAGAATGCTAAAAATAAATAAATAATAAGACAATGTAAAAATCTGTCTATACACACACATATACAAATAGATATGGATATATATATTGTTTGTTTTCTCAGAGGGGATGGTAGGGAGAGTATCTGAAACTCAAAATTTAAAAGAGAAAAGAATGCTAAAAATAAATAATAAGCCAAAATGTTAAAATCTATCTATACACACACACACACACACACACACACACACACACACATATTGTTTGCTTTCTCAAAGGGGATGGGAAGAAGGGAGAGTATCTGAAATTCAAAACTTAAAAGAGAAAAGAATGCTAAAAATTAAATAAGACAAAATGTTAAAATCTATCTATCTATACATATACATATATAGATATACATATATTGTTTGCTTTCTCAGGGTGAATGGGAGGAAGGGAGAGTATCTGAAACTCAAAATTTAAAAGAGAAAAGAATGCTAAAAATAAATAAATAATAAGCCAAAATGTTAAAAAAAAAATCTATACACACATACATCTACAGGTAGATAGATGGATAGATAGATAGACAGACAGATAGATATAGATATAGTTTGCTTTCTCAGAGGGGATGGGAGGAAGGTAGAATATCTGAAACTCAAACTTAAAGAGAAAAGAATGCTAAAAATAAATAA
>JAJPUD010001731.1:87289-99196 GCA_023553655.1 Myrmecobius fasciatus | reverse complement strand
CAAAACTTAAAAGAGAAAAGAATGCAAAAAAATAAATAAGCCAAAATATTAAAATGTATCTATACACAGATAGATAGAGAGATATATAGTTTGTTTTCTCAGAAGGGATGGAAGGAAGAGAGAGTATCTGAAACTCAAACTTAA
This sequence comes from Myrmecobius fasciatus, assembly GCA_023553655.1. Classification (NCBI taxonomy): domain Eukaryota; kingdom Metazoa; phylum Chordata; class Mammalia; order Dasyuromorphia; family Myrmecobiidae; genus Myrmecobius; species Myrmecobius fasciatus. The sequence continues at coordinate 99,052 of JAJPUD010001731.1, read as the reverse complement.
AGAGAAAAGAATGCTAAAAAATAAATAATAAGCCAAATTGTTAAAATATATCTATCTATACACACACATATACAGATATTGTTTGCTTGCTTTCTCAGAGGGGATGGGAGGAAGGGAAAGTATTTGAAACTCTATGCACACAAGCATAGATAGATAGATAGATGATGGATGGATAGATGATAGATAAATGATAGACAGACAGACAGACAGATAGATCTCTATATACACACACATAGGATGGAGTCGGGCTGTGGAGGGATTTAAATGCTAGACTGAATAATTTACATTTTAAGGTCGAAGCAATAAGCAATCTCGGAGGCTTCTCAAGTAGGAAGGGAGCCCCGTCTAGCAGAAAGCTCCCCGTCTCCTTCGAGGGGTTCAAGGACTGAGTGACCTGACCGCTGGTTTATAGGCTGACTGTGTGAACTGCTTCGCCCGGGCCCCGGGAAACAATTCCAAAGGCAAAATCTCCCAGGAAGAACTGGGCTCCGGAGGCAGAAGATAAAGCGTGCCTGCCCTTCCTGGGAGAAAGCCTTGCCGAAGGTTAGGTAGCGGGTCAGCAAAATTCGGTGACCAGCTCAGGAGATTTGACTTCCTTTTGCGATTGCTTTGTTGGGAAGGAGAGTTAGAGGAGGAACGGGGAGAACAAGTATCAATTACTCCCTTCTAAAGATTGCGCGTTCCTTAAGGAGCGGGGACAGACAGACAGATAGACAGACATAGACAAAGAGACAGACGGACAGACAGATAGACAGACAGACAGACAGACAGACATAGATAGATTTGTCTATGAATCCAAGCGCCAGCTCCAAGCCAGGAAGTTCTAGCTAAAAGGCTTTTTTCTGGTTTCCATTAACCTGGCGTAGCTCGGCGCTTGTAATAAAAAAGAAGGGGAAACTGAGTCACGGAGCGAGGAGTCAAAGTGGGGGCAGGAGGGGAGGACAAGGAGCTGGGGCACAAGGCACGCCCCTTCTGATGGAGCTGGGGGGAGGAGAGCGAGAGGCTTCCGTTATGTCCCTGGGGCTCCAACCTGCAGAGCCTGGGTGTGGGCCCCGAGCCGGCCCATCTCCCTCCCGGGACGCAATTTCCCGGGCTCTCTCTCTCTCTCTCTCTCTCTCTCTCTCTCTCTCTCTCTCTCTCTCTCTCGGCTCAAACGGCCTCTGAGATCTGCATCGTCTGTGTGATCCCGGGCATGTCCCTTCACCTCCCCGTGCCTCAGTTTCCCCCTCTGTCCATGGCTCCGTGGCCTTTGAAGTCCCCCCCAGCTCTAGGGCTGGATACTGTGAGTGACCGGGACATGTCTCTTCACGTCCCCGTGCCTCAGTTTCCCCCTCCCAGCTCTAGGGCTGAGCACTGTGAATGACTCGGGGCACCCCCTTCACCTCCTAGGGGTCCAGGCAGCCTTCTCAGACTACATGTTGCAGAGAAGGCGCCCGTCTCCATCACCCAGAAGCTGTTTTCTCCTCTGGGAGTTGCCCATCTGGGTAAATGGCAAGTCCGGTCCATAGCCCCAGAGCCTAGCACAGTGCCTGGCACACAGTTAGCGCTTAATAAACGTTTGAGATAAGATTGTGAAATGTCTTTGCTGCTTACAAAATAAAAAGGCATCAGTAGAATTTTAATTTTAAAAGTATTATCTCGGGCACTTCTATGCAAACCCGTAAACAGTCTATGGGAAAAAAAATTGTTTTTAATTAACAGGAAAATGAAATTGGCTGGAGAAATTATTTTTTGTTATTTTACTGAGATTTCATATATTTTGATATTTCGATGCATCAATGATCTCATCCAAGTAGGCGCATTCTCCCCCCTCCTTTTCTCCTTCACCTCCCCCCTTCCCCCTCCCTCCCCCCCCCATTCTCTCCTTATCTCATCCCGTTTATGCCCATCCATAAATACTACAGGGGCGGGAGAAGGGGAGGGAAGGGGGGGAAGGGGGGCCTCTAGCCACCACTTGGGTACTTGTTGATTCATTTATCCGGAGCTGTTTTTTGTTTTCGGATTTGAGGGTTTTTCACCTCTTTCCCAGCAGCCTCTAGGCGTCGCTCTTTGCAGACAGACTTGTGCGGGAGTGACAATGGCCCATAGTAACCCTCATCTCCGCAATGCGGTACTTTCAGGAGTTAGCTCAGAGAAAGAAAAAGAAAAATCTCTGCCCAACTTTGTGGCCACGGCTGCCTCCGCCCAAGGCCTCCTTTGCCCATCTCCTTGCCCCTGAGCTCATCTCCCTTGTACGCTTGTGGAGCCAGCGTCTCCTCCGGCTTGTTTCCCTGAGCTCCCGGATCTCAGGGGCCCCCCACCCTTAGCGAGCCCCCAGTAAGTCCTTGGGACCCTCTCAGGGGCCCGGCTCAGAGCCCACCCGTCCCTCCACCACTGCACCCTCCCGGCACCCTCTGGTGCTCCAGGTGAAACAAATCCCGGGGCTGGCTCTAAGAAACAGGCCAGAATGACCCAGGACCGGCTGCCCTGGCTCTGCCAGCGCCGGAGAAGTCTGGACAAACCCACTGGCAGCCCCAGCGAATGGCCCCACGGTCACTGGCCACTGTAGACAGACCAAGGCCAAAGCCCTGGCTAGTCTGGAGCAGAAAATCTAACGTTTCCTACCTAATTAAAGGAGGAACATCGAAAACACAGAAAGAAACCATTGCAGGAAATGGGTTGTTCCACAAGAACAATTCAAAATGGAAGAAGTCTACAGAAAGCCAGTCTGAGCTCACAAGATCAGGGCCAGAAGGGACCTTAGGGGCCATTGGATGTGACCCCTTTATTTTTCAGAGAAGGAAGCTGAGACGCAGGTAGGTCACTCAAAGAGTAAGTGTCAGAGACAAGATTTGAACTGAGGACCGCCCTCATGCCCAGCCCGGCACCCCGTCTCCTGGATCTCTCAGCTGCCTCTGAGACCCATGGGGCTCCTACAGCCTGGACCAGATGGATCTTCTGAGCACCCAGACAGCAGAGCCTCCCAAGTGGGGTACCTAGCATGGGGAGGGGCGGAGACCATCCTGTCACTAAAGGCACAGAATCAGATTTTAATTGATTTTCTTTGAGTTTATTTATTAAAAGGAAGAGCTTCAACAGGAGGGAAGGAAGTTGTTGAATAGTGAGAGAAATTTAAAAAAAATAATAATAGGAAAAAAGAAAATTGCATCAAGGAAACAAAAAAGAAAGAGAGGGGGACCCAAACAGGGTAGTGTTGTTACTACTTATTAAATTGAATAATATTTTTAATGAGCTAAAGAATGAACTGCTTTGTAGTCTATCCCCCTCCCATCCACATCGACTGTCTCGTTGCTGTCTCTGTCCAGATCTTCCTCCCCTTCCATCATGCCCTCAGAAATGCCGGCTCTGAAACTGCCAAACGCCCTTTCATCTTAAACCTCTTTTCTCATTCTTTTCATCTTTTGACCCTCAAAGAGACATGACTCCCTCCAGACAGCACCATTGGTCTCAACTCCCTTTCCAGTACTCCCAAACTAAGACAGAGAGACAGAGGCTGAGAGAGACAGAACGAGAGAGGCAGAAAAAGAATGAGAGAGAGAGCGATGGATACAAAAGAAAGATAGGTGCTGAAGCAGAGAGAGAGAATGAGAAAAAGAGAGACAAAGAGAGAGAGAGAGAGAGGCAGAGAGAGAGAGACAGAGAGAGAGAGACAGAAAGAGAGGCAGAGAAAGAGAGAGATGGATGCAAAAGAAAGATAGGTACTGAAGCAGAGAGAGAGAATGAGAAAAAGAGAGAGACAAAGAGAGATAGAAGCAGAGAGAGAGACAGAGAGGAAGAGAGACAGAGATGGACGCAGAGAGAGAGACAGACAGAGACAAAGAGAGACAAAGACAGAAACAGAGGCAGAGAGACAGAGAGAGGCTATTGCAGAGGGAAAGACAAGAGAGGTACTGAAACAGAGAGAGACAAAGAAGCAGAGACAGAGATAAAAATGGACCGAGTCAGAGAGAAGGAGGCAAAGAGAGACAGAAAGAGAGGGATGCAGAAAGAGAGAGACAGACAGACAGATACTGAAACAGAGAGAGACAGAGAGCGAGAAAGAAAGAGAGAGATGGATACAGAGAGAAAGACGGGTACTGAAGCAGAGAGAGAGAACGAGAAAAACAGACGGAGGCAGAGAGAGGAGCAGAGACAGAGAGAGCAAATGAGACAAGAGATACATTTCAGAGAAAGAGACAAACAGACAGAAACAGGGAGACAAAGAGAGAAAAAGACAGAGGCAGAGAGGCAGAGAGACCGTTGCAGAGAGGAAGACAGAGAGAAACACAGAGAGAGAACGAGAGAGACAGAGACAGAGAAGCAGAAACAGAGACAAAGATGGACAGTCAGAGAGATGGAGGCAGAGAGAGAGACCGAGGCAGGGCAGGGAGAGGCGGGTGTGGGATTCAGAATGACCCTGGGTTCCCGTTGTCCGCTCTGCCCCCCCCAGCACTATCTCTCAAGTATCTCCCCACTCTGAGATGTACACAATGTATCCCCCAAAGGAAACTGTTGTTTTGTGGTGGTGTGGCACAGACAGCCATGTTCGCCATGGGCCCCCCGGCCCCAGCATATTCTCCTTGCTTTTCCCCTCCGTGGGTCCAGGGCTGAGCCCCCGGCCATTTTGTCCTCCCGTCTCCAACTCTCACAAAAAGGATTTCAATAAACAAACCGCCGGCCCCCCCCCCCCGAGCGGGGTCGCGAGTACCTCAGGCAGCCGCGGGCCCCCAAACCTGGATTAATCCCCCGCCGCCCCCCTCCCTCCCTCTCTCCCTCCCTCCCCCTATTCATGTGGAGATGAATAGAAACGGGAGAAATCCTGCAATGGGGCTGACTGGGCCCACTGCAGATTCGGGTTATCTTTTCTCACCTAAGCCCTCACTGCGGCAAGGAAAACATTCTATTTCTCCCTAATTGATTCCCTCTACCCCTCTCAGAAGCTGCTCGGAACATCGCCGTCTCGCCTGCGGTTTCCATGGCAACCGTTCCCCTCAGTCTCCCAGCTGAGGCCCTCACCTCATATGACTCATCCTGTTTTAATGAAAACTCTGAGCCCAAGTTCCAAGAGCTGCTCCCTCGCCCCTGCTCCCCGCTCAGATTATTTAGACATCCCCCACTGCCCCCCTCCGCTCCAGTCTCCGATGGGGAGGTGACCTTTCTCCCTGCCAAGACTAACCTCTCCCCACGTATTCCCATCCCCTCTCATCTTCTTCTGCAAATTGTCTGTCGGGGGGCGGGGGTGTCTGTATCTCTCTACTTTTTCCGTGTCTCTCTTTCTCTCACTGTCTCTCTGTCTCCCTGTATGTCTCTGTCTTTCTGTCAGTGGCTCTCTTTCTGTGTCTGTCACACACATTCACATCCCTTTCCTATCAGCTTTTTTCTCGCTGCCTAAAAACAGGTCCAGCCTTAATATCCCTCATTTGATCTAAACATCCTGCCTTACATTTCAATCAATTTAATAAACATTGATTTAAGTGCCTACTATGTGCCAGACACGGTGCTAAGAGCTGGGGATACAGAAAAGAGGTAAAAGACTAAAAAAAAAGACAAAAAGCCCTTGAGTTTTTACAGTCTAATGGGGGATGCATACAATATGTAATAGTATATATAATATTATAGATAGATAGATAGATAGATAGATAGATAGATAGATAGATAGATAGATAGATAGATAGATTGATAGATAGAAGCTGTATACAGGAAGTAATTAACAGAGGAAAGGAATTTAAATTAAGTGGGGAAAGGCTTCTTGTCAAAGATGGAATTTTAGGGGAGACTTAAAGGAAGCCCTGGCCTTTAACTTAAGAAAGTCATGGACACCCTGGAGTCAGGAGGACCTGAGTTCAAATGTGACCTCGGACTTGACACTTACTAGCTAGGGCAAGCCACTTAAATCTCATTGCCTCGAAAAAAAGAAGGGGGGAGGAAACCATGTGCAATAAATGCTTCTACTTCCTCTCCTGTCACTCTTTTTAAAATAATATTTTATTAAAATATTAATTAATTAATTTTTATTAAAAATAATATTTTATTTTCCCCCAATTACAAGTAAAAACAATCTTAACATAATTTTTTAGAGTTCCAAATTCTGTCCTTCCTCTCCTCTCTCCCTCTCCACATGTATTCCCATCCCCTCTCCAGCAAAATGTCCTTCCTTTTCTTTATATCTGTCTCTATCTCTGTCTCTATGTCTCTGTCTCCCTCTTTATCTCTGCTTTTCTGTCTCTGTCTCCCTCCCTTTCTCTCTCTCTCTCTCTCTCTCTCTCTCTCTCTCTCTCTCTCTCTCTCTCTCTCTCTCTCTTTCATTGTCAGTATGGCTCTCTCTGTTTCTCTGACTCTGTCTCTTCATCTCTAAATCTGTCTTTCTCTTTCAATCTATGTTTCTGTCTCACTCTGTCTCTCTGTCCCTCCCTATTTCTTTCTCTCTTTCTGTGTATATCTGTCTTTCTGTTTCTGTCTCTAACTTTCTCCATTTCTGTCTATTCATCTATTTCTGTTTCTCAGTGTGTGTCTGTCTCTGTCTGTCTATTTGTCTCTCTCTGTTTCTGTCACTCTCTGCTTTTCTCTCTATCTCTGTCTCTGTCTTTCTGTTTCTCTTTCTCTGTTCCTCTCTTTCCCCCCTCTCTGTGTCTACCTGTCTCTTTTTCTCCTGTTTTTGTTTCTGTCTGCATCTTCTGCTTCTGTCCCTTTCCCTTTCTCTGTGTGTCTCTTTCTGTGTTTCTGTCTCTGTCTCTTTGTGTCTCTCTGTCTCTCTACTGTCTCTGTTTCTGTGTCTCTCTCAGTGTATCTCCTTGTGTCTCTCTTTCTCTATCTCCTATATTTCTGTCTGTCTTTTTGTTTCTCTGTCTGTTAGTCTGTCTCTCTCTGTGCCTCTGTCTCTGTCAGTCTGTCTCTCTATTTCTGTTCTGTCTGTTTCTCTCTGTATCTCTGTCACTGTCAGTCTGTCTTTCTGTGTCTCTTTTTATCTCTATCTCTCTCAGTATCTCTCTTTCGCTGTCTCCCTCTCTCTGTCTCTCTCCATCTTTTTCTCTTTGTTTATATCTCTCTCTGTGTCTGTTTCTTTCTATCTCTTTCTCTGTTTCTATTTGTCTGTGTGTGTATCTCTCTTCTCTTTCTGTTTCTCTATCTGTATCTGTCTGTTTCTCATCTCTTTCTCTGTTTCGTTCTGTCTCTGTCCTTCTGTTTCTCTGCTTTTCTATCTCTGTCTTTCCATCTTCTGTGTTTCTGTCTGTCTATCTCTCTGTCTCTATCTCTCCCTCTCTTTCTGTCTCTTGTTTGTCTATCGGTATGTCTGTGTGTGTCTCTGTCTCTCTGTGTGTCTCTCTCCCCCCTCTCTTTCTCATCTGTCTCTGTTTCTCACTCTGTCTCTCTTTCTCTGTGTGTCTATTTTTTCCCTCTGTCTCTGTCTGTTTCTCTCTGTGTGTCTTTCTCTATATATCTCTTTCTCTGTCTCTTCTCTTGTTTCTATTTCTCTCTGTCTTTCTGTTTCTCTATTTCTATGTCTGTCTGTCTGTCTCTGTCTCTGTCCCTTTGTCCCTGCCTCTCTCTGTGTCTATTTCTCTCTGTGTATGTATGTCTTTCTGTCTCTCTGTCTCTCTGTTTTGTCTCTCTGTGTCTTTTTCTCTGGATGTGTGTCAGTCTGTCTCTCTCTGTATCTCTGACTCTCTCTTGTGTTCTCTGTCCCTGTCTCTCTGCCTTTCTTTCTTTCTGTCTCCTTGTGTGTGTGTCTCTCTCTGTCCACCTGTTTCTCTGTCTCTCTCACTCTGTCTCTCTCTCATTCTCTAGTTTCTGTCTTTCTCTGTGTGTATGTGTGCATATGCCTTTCTATCTCTCTGTTTCTCTCTCTCTCCCTCTGTCTCTCCCTCTCTGTCTCTCTCTTCCTCTTTCTTCCTTCTGGCTCTGTCTCTCTGTTTCTTCCTCTCTCTTTCTGTCTCTGTCTCTGTCTCTCTCTTCCTCTTAATTTCTTCTGGCTCTGTCTATCTCTGTCTTTCTGTATGTTTCTCTCTCTGTCTCTGTGTCTCTTTCTGTCTCTGCAAGCACCTTCCCCTGTGTCTATATTCTCTTCCCTGGGTCAGTCCTCCAAAAAGTCTACGATTCCCTAAGCTGAGATCTCAGCATTGGACCACAACTTCTCCAGGCCTCCATAATCTCTATGGTCCCAGAGTCCACCAAAGTGGGTTAACAAGCATTTATTAAGCACCTATCATGGGCCAGGAATTATCCTGAATCTTAGGGATACAAAGAAAGGGATAGGGCAGTCCTGCCCTCGAGGAGCTCCTAGTTTCATGAGGTAAATGCCATGCAGACAGCTTTGGACAAACAAGATAGACACAGGGTAACCCAAGAGGGAAGTGCTGCGATTCAAGAGGAGAAAGGACGGCCCAAACACAGTCTGTGGAGCCCTGCTCCAGGGTAAGCCCTTCCCAGCCCTTGGCCTGGGCCTCCTGAGACCATTTGGTCCTAAGCTCCTGTAGCCTCCAAGCCTTTCCAGTCTGAGAGGGGAGAATCTAGCAGCTAAGAGACCAGGAAAGGCCTCCAGAACAAGGGAGGATCCGAGCTGAATCCTGGAGGAAAGATGGAGGTGAGGAAGAGGATGTTGTAGGTGGGAAGGGGTGCTGTTCATCCTTCTTCTTCTTCCTTTTTTTTTCTGGTGAAGCAATTGGGGCAGAGTGACTTGCCCAGGCTCACAGTCAATAAATATTAAGTGTCTGATGCGGGACTTGAACTCAGGACCTCCTGATTCTGGGTTTGGTGCTCTATCCACTGGACCATTCAACTCATCCTCCATTTTTTGAAAAGGCCCAATGACCTCATGGCCAATGTCTTTTTAAAAATTTTTTTTAATTAAAAGCTTTTTATTTACAGAACATATGAGTGATTTTTCTATATTGACCTTTGCAAAACTTTTTTTGTTCCAAACTTTTCCCCTCCTCCCCTCACCCCCCACCCCTAGATGACAGGTAATCTAATACATGCTAAATAGGATAAATTATATGACAAATCCAATACATGTATACATATCTATACAGTTATCTTACTGCACAAGAAACATCAGATCTAGAAAGAGAGAAGAAAAAAACAACCTAAGAAGGAAAACAAAATGCAAGGAAATATTCACAGAAAGTGTTAAAATGCTGTGTGGTGGTCCACACTCAGTTCCCACAGGCCTCTCTCTGGATGTATATGACTATCTTCATCGCTGAACAATAGGAACTGGTCTGAATCATTTCATTGTTGAGGAGAGCCATGTCCATCAGAATTGATCATCGTATAGTATTGTTGTTGTCATATATAATGATCTCCTGGTTCTGCTCGTTTGCCTCAGCATCAGTCCATATAAGTCTCTCCAGGCCTCTCTGAAATCATCCTGCTGGTCGTTTCTTACAGAACAATAATATTCCATAACATTCATAGGCCATAATTTATTCAGCCACTCTCCAATTGATGGGCATCCCTTCAGTTTCCAGTTTCTAGCCACTATAAAAAGGGCTGCCACAAACATTCTTGCACATGTGGAGCCCTTTCCTTCCTCTAAGATCTCTTTGGGATATAGGCCCAGTAGAAACACTGCTGGGTCAAAGGGTATGCACAGTTTGATAACTTTTTGAGCATAGTTCCAAATTACTCTCCAGAATGGTTGGATCCGTTCACAGTTCCACCAACAATGTATTAGTGTCTCAGCTTTCCCACATCTCCTCCAACATTCGTCATGATCATTTCCTGTCATCTTAGCCAATCTGACAGGTGTGTAGTGGTACCTCAGGGTTGTCTTAATGTGTAATGGCCAATGTCTTGATTTGCACATGAATAAGATTTAAGGGAGGCAGGATTGCACAAAGCCATCAGCCTCAGTGTCTGTTCTAGAGTCATCAGGTCTGGTGGTAAGAGGAAAGTCAAAATGCCTGGTGATGGCCTGGGTTGCAGTGGATGACCTTGGCCTCTCTGACATCTGACCAGGCTCTGGGTGCCCTATGGCACCCACTTCATGGCACCCTCACACTGGAACATTGTTCTCGCCCACCCACTCCACCCCACCCCAACTCCCCTGTGGGCCATGGCTGCTGCCCATGCTACAGTGTCTCAGAGCCCCAGGTGAGGATCCACCAAAGGGGGATGGGCAGCCCCAAAGGGGCTGGGCAGAGGTGCCCGTCCTCCCTGGGGATGGAGAGAGTGAGGAAGGCAGAAAAGACATGGGTAAATCTGAAATCTCAGTAGCTAGAAGAACAGAAGCCCCCTTAAAAGAAACAGGGAAACTTAAAAGACAGGTTTATCCACCCTGGAAAAATTACATCAATTTTACATTAGGCAAAACCTATATATTTAGGGAGTCAGTGTTCTACAAAGCTACTTAGCTATTCCAACTTGTAGTTAAACTCTGCCCTCGCACAAAGCGTTCAACAGACAGCAGGTCGGGCGGTTTAATACTTTAGATCTAAAACTCAGAGAAAAATTATTTTCACATCATTGACGTTGAAAATAGGTTCTGCTAGAATAAACTTCTTCATGCTACCCTAGCCAACTGTTAATCCTCAGCTGGCCATATCTACACGAAGGCAAAGGGGATTAAATTCTCTGCGCTCAGTCTGGACTGGTTTTCTGCCCCCAAGATCCCAACTGGGCCATGTTTATTACATTACATTAAACAGGAAAATGTAAATCGTTCGCCAGAGGTAGACAGCAGGAACCCTGGGTACAAAACAGCAGGAGATCGAGGGGACACTATCAACTGGGGACTGACTGAACAATTAAGAGCACATAATTGTGATGAAATCCTATTGGGCTGTGGGAAATGGTGAAGGGAGACTTTCAGAAAAATCTGGGAAGTCTTACATAAACTGAGGAAAAGTGGAGCGAGCAGAACCGGAGAATCTCGTATACAGTAACAGCAATGTTGTAAGGATGATCAGCTGGGAAAGACTCAGCTGATCAATACGAAACCCGTCTCAGTTCCAAAGGACTCATGAAGAAAAGGGGCCTTCTGGTGGACTCAGATTTCAGATTAAAGCACATTTGTGTGTGTGTATATATATATATATGTATATGTATGTATGTATATATATACATATATATATACACACACACACATATATAATACACACACATGTATACATTTCCTTTCTTAAGGATCAGAGGTGGGCAATGAAGGGTCGGGTACAAGGACAAAAAGCAGGTCAGCCAGGTGACTGGCTTGTGGAGTGTGGAGAAAGGAGTAAAATGTGAGAAGACTCAGGAGTAAGGAAGCGGTTGTGTGCTGGAGGTTGTCAATAATAAACAAAGCATTTTATACTGGATCCTGGAGGTAATTGGGAGCCACCGGAGGTTACCGAGAAGGGGAGCGACACTGTTAGGGCTAGGCTTTGGAAAACTCCTTCTGGCAGCTGGACGGAGAAAGAAGTGGAGAGAGGAGGGATCAGTTCGAAGGTGATGAAGACTCATAAAGGGTGGTGGCTGTGAGAGTGGGGAGGAGGGAACAGACTGAAGGGATGGCGTCAAGAGAGAAAGGACAAGATGGAATACCAATGTGTCAGTGCAAGTAAAGAATTAAGGATGGCATCGGGGTCAGGAAGTGGCTCACTGGGTAGATGGTGGTGCCCTGGAAGGGAAAGGAAGGGAAAGGAAGGGGAAAAGGAAGAGAAGAGAAGTGGAGAGGGAGGGGAAGGAGAAAGGGAAAGGGAAGGGAAGGGAAGGGAAGGGGAAAGGGAAGGAGAAAGGGAAGGGGAAAAGGAAGGGGAAGGATAAAGGGAAGGGGAAAGGGAAGGGGAAAGAGAAGGGGAAAGGGAAGGG
>JAJPUD010001731.1:57934-77909 GCA_023553655.1 Myrmecobius fasciatus | reverse complement strand
AAAAAGAGAAAGAAAGGGTGGGAGGAAGGAAAGAAGAAAGGAAGAAAAAAGAAAGAAAAAGAATGAATGAATGAAAGAAAGAAAAAGAAGGAGAGGGAGAAAGGAAAAAAGAAGAAAAGGAAGGAAGGAAGAAAAAAGGGAAGGAGGGAGGGAGGAGGAAGAAAAGGAAGAAAGAGAGAAGAAAATAAAGAGAGAGCAAGAAAGAAGAAAAGAAAAAAAGAGAATGAATGAATGAAAGAAAAAGAGAAAGAAAGAAAAGGAGAGGGGGAGGAAGGAAGAAAGAAGGAAGGAAGAAGGAAAGAAAGAGAAAAAAGAAAGAAATGAAGGAAGGAAGAAAAAAGAATGAAGGAAAGAAAGAAAAAAGAGAAAGGGAGGGTGGAAGGAAGAAGGAAGAAAAGCAAGAAAGAGAAAGAAAAGGAAAGAAAAAGAATCAATGAATGAAAAAGGAAGAAAAAAGAGAAAGAAAGAAAGAAAGAAAGAAAGAAAGAAAGAAAGAAAGAAAGAAAGAAAGAAAGAAAGAAAGAAAGAAAGAAAGAAAGAAAGAAAAAGGAAGGAAGGAAGGAAGGAAGGAAGGAAGGAAGGAAGGAAGGAAGGAAGGAAGGAAGGAAGGAAGGAAGGAAGGAAGGAAGAAGGAAGGGAGGGAAGAAGGAAGAAGGAAGGGAGGGAAGAAGGAAAGAAAGGAGGGAAGAAGAGATAAAAAAAATCAGGAAGGTAGGAAATCATATAACCTTAGTTTCCTTAAGTATAAAATGAGGTTGCTAAGAAGGCAGCCAGGTATAATTAGTGAGTGCTCTGAACTTGAAGTCAAGTCCACCATGCTTCCAAGGGCTGCTGGTTTGCTTTAGGACTCCCTTCAGCACCACGAGCTGACACCTTGGAGCATCTTTCCTTGTCTTTTGTCTCCCTGGTCCATCTCCCCATCATACTGTCCCTTTCCCCATTGCAGCTTCTCATCCCGGAACATCCCTGTCTCGTGCCCTTTCCCCACTGGGACTGTCTTGCTTTTCCCCCTATGTCTATCCCCAAGCACAGTGCTTGGCCCACAGTCCCATGCTTACTAAGCCCTCACTGCTTCCATGTACTTCATGGAAGCTTATTCTAGGAAATAGTGAAAAGAGCAGCTTCTGAAGAAACTGGAAAAACCTCTATAAATCAGTGCAAAATGGAGTGACTTGCTATGGAGAACCATAGCAAGAGCACAGAGCAAAGCAACTTTGAAGGACTTTAGAATTCTGATCAACACAACCAGAACCCATTAAGCCAAAAGAATGGAGATGAAATAGGTCGCTCACCTCCTGACAGAGGTGATGAGCTTAAAATGCAAAAGGGGACAGACATGAATTTTCCGACATGATTAATATGGGAATTTGTCAGCCATGGATTGAGGGATTTTTAATTAGTTTCTGTTGTGCCTTTTTATTTGCTTAATGGGGACAGGGTGGGTTAGGAGAGGAACAGATTAATTTTTTAAATGCTCTTGATTGAAAAAAAAAATGTTTTTTTTTTAAAAACAAAGCTAGAGCCAGGGTCCCTGTGTGAGACTGCCTATGACGTAATGCCATCTGCCAAATGTCCTTCTGTTGCCATAGTAACTAAACCCTCATGGATATGCAGGTGAGGCTATGAAGGACCCACCATTTTCTCCTCTCAGAGAAGGGCATTTTTAATAGAGCTTTTTTAGTACTATTGATAATAACAAGCTATACCCTTTTGGCACTCCAGAAGAAAAGCCTATTTATCTGAACAAAATAACCCACCTGGAGCATTATATTAACTATTACTGGGATGTTGGCCAGAGTAAATTCAGGGGGTTTTAGCAAGTTTCTAAGGGATTTTATAATATTCTAGAGGGAAAAAGGTTTTGTCTTCCTGTGCATTTCTCTAATGATTAGGGAATTTGAATATATTTTTAAATGCTTAACTTTTATTTCTATCTTCAAAATGTCTATTCATGTCCCTCGACAATTTCTTCAATACTTTTTATTGCCTCTGACATTTACTAGCTGTGTGACCCTGGCAAATTATTTAGCCTCTCTGTGCTTATTTCCTCATCTATAGAATAGGAATAATAATAGCATCTACTGCACATGGCTGGTATAAGGAACAAATGGGAGAACATGTTTAAAGCAGTTTGCAAAGCTAAAAGGGAAACGATCCTGGCTGTTCCTACTTTGAGAGTTATCTATCAGTCCCATATAATTTCTGAATAGCAGATATTTATCAGATATCTTTACTGGAAATATTGATTCTCAATCTCTTTCATTTAATTTAAAATTAAAGATTCAAAATCTATTGTCTTTGAAACATAATACAGTCACTTTACTTTTCACAAAGACATCACCTTAATCTATGAGGGTTAAGTCATTTCAGTCATGTCTAACTCTTTTTAGCCCCATTTGGGGTTTTCTGGGCAAAGATACTGAGTGGTTTGCCATTTCCTTCTTCAACTCATTTTACAAATGGGGAAACTGAGGCACATAGGATGAAGTGCCTTGCTCAGAGTCACATAGCTAGGAAGTGTCTGAGACTAAATTTGAACTGGGGAAGAGGCATCCTGGCTCCAAGGCTATCCACTGTGCCACCTTTGCCACCCATCGCCATCTTTAACCCAAGTAATGAGAAGGACTTCCTAACGGGTTTCCCTTACTATTGTCTCTCCCCTGCAGTCCATCCTCCACTCAACTGCCAGAGGGATTTTCGTAAGTACACATCTGATCGGGTCCCCAGCCTACTCCATAAACTGCAGTGACCCCTTTCATTCTGAGATAAAATATCTTCTCTGTTTAACTTGTAAAAACTTCCAGAATCTGGCTCCCATCCCTATTTCCAGCCTTCCCCAAAATTGTTCCTCTCCCTAGAACTCCCATGTCCCATCTCCCAACTCAGGTCTTTACCCCGGCCATCCCCTCTGCCTGGAATCCCGTTCCTCCTCACCTCCACCTTCTAGAATCCCTCTCCTCCTTCAGGATGCAGCTCAAGAGCTTCCTTCCACATGAAACTTTCCTTTCCTGATCCCTGCTGGTGCTAGTGCCTTCCTTCCAAACTACCTGGTCTTTAATTAATTTGCATATGTCTGTAACGAGTCTCTCTATTTTTATTCTACCTCTACCTGTATAATTTGTGTTGTCTCCCCCGCTAGAATGTAAGCTCTTTGAGAGGAAGGATTGCTTCATTTGTTGTATTTGTCTTCCTGGGCCAGCTGGGTGGTGCAACAGATAGACTCTGGTTCTGGAATCAGAAGAACCTCAATTCAAATTCTATCTCAGATACTTAGTAGCTGTGTGACCCTGTGTGACGCATTTCACCCTGTTTGTCTCAGTTTCCTTATCTGTAAAATGGGCCAGAGAAGGAAATGGCAAACCACTCCAGTATCTCTGCCAAGAAAACTTAAATAAGTTTTAATAAACTTAATAAGTTTAAATAATCACAAAAAGTCATTCACGACTGAACAACAACCAAACAACAAATTAGTTGTTTGCCTGTTCTCTCCCTTTCTAGACAGTGTGCTCTCAAGAGCAGAGACTGACTGTTCCTTGTCTTTTTCCATTTCTCCAGCACTTAGCAAAGTTCAGCCACGTAGTAAGCACTTGATCCATCCTCGGCCCTTTGGGACATAGTAGGCACTTAATCCATCCTTGGGCCTTCAGAGAGGGAGAGACCTCCCTCACAATATGGCCAGGAACACGTGGGCCCTTGCTGTTTTTCAGCCTCTGTTGTGTTTGCCTCCTGATCATGAGTTAATGAATATTGGGAATGGAACAGATGAGATAACAACCTTATGGTCTCAAAATATCGGGCCAGGCACCAGAACTTCAACCAATGATGTCCATAGCAAGTCTGGCAGTGGCTATGGCAGCCAAGACTGGTGAGGAGCCAGTGACCCGCAGGTCCCAGCACAGCTGGGCAGGCAAGGGAAGGAAAAAAACAAGCCTTTTAAGCTCAGAGAATGCCCAAGGGAGACAGTGGGAAAAAGAAAAAGAGAGGGTGCAGACAGGGTAGAATCGGAGGGCAAGAGCCCCTCTTAGCTCAGCTGCAAACAGTTCTCAGGTTGAAAAAGAAGCAGTGTTTATCTGGATGCTCCTTCAGCCCAAGCCAAGTCCACAAAACTACCCTTCTTCCCCCAAAAAATCCCCAAATAAAACAAAAAGAAAACAAAACTTACTCTTACTGATCAGTGTATGTATGTAGATAGATAGCTGGATGGATAGATAGATAGATAAATAGATGTGTGTGTGTGTGTGTGTGTGTGTGTGTGTGTGTGTGTGTGTGTGTAGAGAGAGAGAGAGAGAGAAACAGAGACAGAGAAAAATAGAGAGAGAAGAGAAAAGAGAAGACAAGACAAGACAAGAGAAGAGGAGAGAAAGACAGAGAGAGAGAGAAAGGGAAGAGACACAGAGACAGAGAGAGAAACAGAGGCAGAGACAAAGAAACAGAGACAGAGAGAGAAGAGACAGAGAAAGAGAGAGAGAGAGAGAGAGAGAGAGAGAGAGAGAGAGAAACAACTTCATGTATTGTATCGTACAAAACCTTACAAAGTAGTTGAGTATCTTTTTAAGGAACAGAAAACCTTATTGTCACAGGGGAAGAGGGACACACTCTGAGGACATTTTGTGGATGATCTTGTTCAGGATGCTCTTGGGGCTCATAAGGGCTCTCTGACCACTCTTCTCTCTATTTAAAAAGTTTGCCCTCCTTAGCAGATGGACTGGGCTGTGTTTCAAATTCATCCGTGTGTCCAAGCCAGGAGTGGGCTCTATTGCCCAGTGATACATAAGCATTGTTGTCTCCCTTGCTCTCCCCGTTCCATACAGAAGAGTCTCAAAATGGTCACTGCGACATCGTCTCGAGCAGTCATGTCTGGACAGGTGAAGATCACCAGGGTCCACAAAGACAAAATGAGGGTGATTCAACAAACAAAGAGCATTCCGCAGAGCATCCCCAATATTACCCTTACTTAGTACCCAACAAGCGCCCAAGTTGCTGTTCCAAATGGCCTTCCTTAACCCAAAGGCGACAAAGAAAATTGGCTTCTTATCTCGGGAAGAAACCTGTTAGCCAGAGAGCCTCCCATTTACATTCCTTTTAGAGATCATCCAATTTCACGGCTTCAGCACTCACCTCGGTGCTGATAACCCCTCCTCTCCCCTCCAAATCCCGTCTCATGGATATGACCACAATCCTCCAGACTAGACCATCATTAGCATATACTCCGATGGCTGAAGAATCCCACCCTTTCCAGTCTTTCCTCTACAATCCATCCTGCCTGCTTTGGGCCACAAACTTTCTTACAACTTCCCAAGGAGCTGAAACTCCCCAGTTACAGTCTCGCTTATTAATTACAGATCATTAGACAGACATGATAGATATTTTTAAGTTTTATTTTTTCTTTTTTTTTCTTTCTTTTTGTTATACTTTAAGTTCCAAATTGTCTCTGTCGCTTCCTCCACAGTCCACCATTTGATGTGATATTTCTCTATCTGCCTATCTGGATGGATAGATCCAGATCTAGATATGGATACTAGAGATGCAAAATCATACTGTGTTTACTTCTATTTTCTGGAGGTGGGTAGCTTTTATACTTTATCTGAATATTTAAAGTACTCAATCATTTGCTTGCTCACTATTATTCTTTAAGAATAAGAATGTCTGTTACTGTATACAACATTGTCTTGGTTCTGCTCACTTAGTTTTTCATTCCTTCATACAAGTCTTTCCATGGTTTTTCTGAAATCAACCAGATGCTTATTTCTTCCAACACAATGTTCCATCACAATCATAAACCACAACTTGTTCAACCATTCCTCAGATGATGGGTATCCATTCAGTTTTCAATTCTTTGCCACCACAAAGAAAGCTGCTATAAATATTTCAGAACTTATAATACTTTTATTCACCCCTAGTCATCTTGGGGTGAAAGGTATACACAATTTTATCTCTTTGGAGCTAATTCCAGATTGCTCTCCAAAATGATCAAATCAGTTCATTGTTCCACCAATGGTATATGAATGTTCCAATTTTACATTCCAACATTCATCATTTTCTCCTTATATTATGTTAACCAATCTGATAGGTATGAGATGATATCTCAAGATTGTTTTAATTTGCATTTCTCTAATCAAAAATGTTTTAGAGCAGTTTTATATGACTTTATATAGTTCTGATTTCTTCATTGAAAAATCCCTGTTCATATTCTTTGACCATTTGTCAATTGAGGAATGACTCATATCCCTATAAATTTGACAAAGATATGAGACTTTTATCTGAGAAACTGTATATTTTTCCCAATTTTCAGCTTTCCTTCTAATGTTGGCTACATCAATTTTATTTGTACAAAACCTTTTTTAATTTATCAAAATTATCCATTTTACATATTGCAGTACTCTAAATCTGACAGGTAATATGGTCCACATTCTTTAATTTTCTTATTATCTCTCCCTTTATGTCAAGGTCATGTAATCATTATATCTTTATCTTAGTAAATAGTACAAGATATCGATCTATACCCAATTTTGGCCAAACCGTTGTCCAATTTTCCCAACAATTTTTACTAAATACTAAATTCTTATCTCAGAATCTTAAATGTTTCATTTTCTCAAACACAAAGTTACTATAATAATTTGCTGTTGTATATTATATGTCTATTCTATGTTACTGATCTACATTTTTATTTCTTAGTCAGTACTAGATAATTTTGATAATTACTACCTTATAAGATAGTTTAAGCTGTGATACTGTTTTTTTAAAAAGCCATCTTTTACATTTTTTATTAATTCTTTGGTTTCTTAATCTTTTATTCTTCCAAATTGGTTTTATTATTTTTTTTCTAGCTCAATGAAATAGATTTCTAGTAGTTTAATTGGAATGGCATGGAATAAGTAGAAAAAGAAAATTTGACAGAATTATTGTTTTTATTATATCAACTATGCCTACTCATAAACACTAATATTTCTCCAATTTTTAAAATGTGATTTTATTTGTATAAAAAGTGATGTTTATGTTCATGTAATTCCTGATTTTGTCTTGGCAGATATATTCCCAAATATTTTATGTAGTCTATGGCTATTTAAATGAAGGATCTCATATTATTTCTCATTACTGATACATAGAAATGGTGATGATTTATGTGGGTTATTTTATATTCTGCTCCTTTGCTAAAATTATTGTTTCAATTAATTTTAGTTGAATTTCTAGGATTATCTAAGAATATCATCATATTGTCTGCAAAGAGAAATAGTTTTGTTACCTCATTGTCCACTCCAAATTTCTAATTTCTAAATATAATATCGAATAATATTGGTGATAATGGAGATCCTTGCTTCATTCTTGATTTTTATGGGAAGGCTCCTGGTTTATCTCCATTACAAATAACACTTACTAATGTTTTTAGGTAGATGTTTCTTATCATTTTAAGAAAAAATCCATTTTTACCTGTACTTTTGAGTATTTTAATAGGAATTAATGTTGAATTTTGTCAAAAGCTTTTTCTACATCTATTGATATATGATTTTTATTACTTTTGTATAATAATTATGTCAATAGTTTTCCTTTGTTGAACTGTCCTTACTTATCCTGATATAAGTCCAACTTGCTTATCAACTATAATCTTTGTGATATACTGTTGTATCTTGTGTATGTTGTATATATTATTGGCTAGCATTTTATTTAGAACTGTTATATCCACATTCATTAATGAAATTGGTCTATAATTGCTGGTAAAGATATGGAAATTGAGGGGCATTGAGAGAAATGGTTAAACAAGTTGTGGTATGTAATTGCGATGGAATACTATTGTTCTATAAGAAACAGAGCAAGATGCTCTCAGAAAAGCATTACATTTTCCATGTGAGAGTTTATATCTTGGGAATCAGGGCCCAGTTTGCTTTTTTTTTGATTGGCCAGACTTGAGAAAGTCAGAGATTAAATAATAATGGATATTAAGCTTTGATTTATGCCATTCAAACCTTTTTTTTTCACAGCATTTACCAGCACGTTCCAGCTCATGATCTCCTCATCCAAATGGCCACTTACTTCAGAAATTAAAAAAAAATTGAAACCACTCCCTCTTTAGCCTTTCTTTTCACCTCAAACCCTATTGCCATCACCCCCAACTCTGCTTCTTTCTCCAATATCTGACAGTCAGGCAGCCTTGATCCATCCCAAGGTCAATGCCTTTTCATGAGCCCTTCATCTCATGCTCTCTCCTTGGTTCCAACAGTTTGCCCCCTGGCTCATCCCTTATTTCTCTATTATTCCCTTTCTCTCCATCCCTTCTTCATATATTGGTGCCTTCCACTCTGCCTCAAACATGCCCAACTGTCCCCCATCTTTAAGAACCCTCAAGCTAACCTCCTCCATCTTAACTCCATCTTCCAGGGAAACCTTTGGGAAAAAAGACTCTGCTCTGCTTGCCAACCTTCTCCCTTAGTCTTGAAGCTTTTGTCATCCAGTTTAGGGTCTCAGTCTCTCAAATGCTACTGTTCTATCCTGAAGCTATTAATTGCCTGTTAAATGACAAATCCAATAGTCTTTCCCCAGTTCCCATTCTCCGTCTCATTCTCCTGGCTTTTGATGATACTATTCTCTCCTGTCCTCCTCCTGCCTGACTGCCCCCTTCTCATCAACGATATCCTGTCCTCTAGAAGGGTGTTCCCCAGACTTCTCTTCTTTTTCTTCATCTCTCTGTCTCTCTTTGTCTATGTATCTCTCTGTGTCTCTCTCTTCCCCCATCTCTATCTCTGTCTCTCTTTTTCTGTCTCTGTCTTTCTCTCTCTGGATCTCTGTGTATCTTTCTGTATGTCTCTGTCTCTGAGTTTCTCTGTATCTCTGTCTCTGTCTCTGTCTCTCTGTCTCTCTTTTTCTCTGTCTCTGTCTCTCTCTGTGTCTCTGTCTTTCTCTTGGGTCTCTCTGTATCTCTGTGTCTCTCTGTGTCTCTCTGTCTCTGTCTTTCTCTGAATTTCTCTGTCTCTGTCTGTCTCTTTCTCTCTGTCTTTCTCCATCTGTCTCTCTGTCTCTCCCTCCTTAACCTTACCAAATTCCATGACTTTCACTATCATCTCCCTGCAGATGACTCCCAGATCTTTATCTCCAGACCATTTCTCCTGGGCTTTGGGCCCACCTCACCAACTGTAGATATTTCAATGTTCAAGAGACATTTCCAAATCAATAACATGACATTTAATAGGGATAAATGTTAAATCTTCTAATTGGGCACCAAAAAATAGCTTCACAAATTGAAGCTGAAAAAAGAATGGATCAACAGTTTTCTGAAAGTCCTGGGGGAGCCCAATATGGGTGAACAGGGTGGTGTGGCAGCCAGTCGACCTTATTTAATCATGTGCTGCATAAATGGGGGACAGATTTCATGAAAAGAGAAGTGAAGAAAAGTTCCACTTTTCTCTGCCCTTCTCATAGCCCATCTTAAGCATTATGTTTAGCTCTGAGCATCATGGTTCACGAAGGATATTGATAACATGGACAGTATTCAGGGAATAGCAGCCAGGAGGGGAAAGGGTCATCAGTTAAGGACAAATACAGAAGGAGCTTGGGCTGTTTAGCCTAGCAGTTAGAATGCCTCAAGGAGGACATGAGAGCCATTTTTAACTTTGGCTAAGGATGTCACAGGGAAAAGGATGAGATCCATTGTGTTTAGCCCCAAAACACAGAACCAGGAGGATGAGATTGGAGTTAGAAGAGGCTTAATGAGGCTCACTGTCAGGAAAAATTGCCTGACTACTTTTCAATGAGAGCTCTCCAGAAAGTGTCAAAGGAAATAGGCTTCCTAGAGAGAAGGGAAAGGGAAGGAGGTACCACCGTGGAGAGCTTCCAGCAGAGATGGGAGGACCATGCTTACTTCTGCCATGGGAGGACTCCTTTAGGATAGGAATTGCACTCGATGCCTGCTGAGATCCCTACTAATTAAGAAATTCTTTGATCCTTTGAGGTCCAAAACAGAACTCGTGTATTATCTTTCTCATTAACCCCATCCATCTCCCAAATTTCTCTTGAAATGCCACCATTCTCCCAGTCTCCCACATTCACCCCCGGGGTGTTCCTCTTCCTTCCCCACACTCTCTCGCCCCACATGTCCAGTCAGTTTCCCAATCTGGCCATTCATCTCTCCACCCTTTCTCCCATCTGACCCCTGCTTTCTCCTCACACAGCCTTCACTTTAGTTCTTACCCCAAAGACTTCTCCCTGAGGTAATGGTAATAGCCTCCTAACTGGTACCCCTGCCTCCACTCTTTTCCCAACTTGTCCATCCTCAACCAGCTGCCAAAGGGATTTTCTTAAGCTCAGATCTCACCTTGCCCTTCTCCTACTCAGCGATGTCCAGTGGCTCCCTATGACTTCTAGGCTCAAGTACAAACTTCTCTAGTTGGCTTTGAAGGTCCTATGCAAACTGGTCCCAACCTATTTCCCCACCTCACTGGACATTGCTCCCCATCTTAAACTATGCAATACAAACTCTGTTCCTCCCAAATAACTTCTCCCCTCCTGAGTCTATAATGCACATTCCCCATCCCTATAAAGCACTTCCTTCTCCTCTCTACCCCATATACCCCTTCTTTTCCTTCAAGACTCCCTCCAAGCACCACTGCTACCTGAAGCCTTCCTTTCCTGAGCTCACACCTGATAATGGTGTCCCTCCATAACTCCCTTGTATTTTTTCTCTTTGTGTCTTTATCCACAGCCTAAGAGTGGATGAGGAGCCATTCTCAAAAGCATTTTGGTTTGGGGTCCAGGGTCCTTGGTTCAGAGACAATGGTTCATCTCCGAGCTCCGAGCATCTGCCTGGAATGATAAATAGCAGAGAAGGTGCCCAAATGCAGCATCCATTAGGAAAGGTTTCTCACCTAGAGGTACCCAGTATCAAGAAAATCACAAGTCAAGCTGAGAATGCACCTATTCCCTTATATATACATAGGTTTCTTCACACACATATATGCATGTAATTTTATGTGTATATATATATATACATACACCTTAGTTTGTATATGCATATATATTTATATATACATGTATGTATGAGCTTATTATGGATGTATGTGTGTGTATGTATCCCCAGAGCCTTGCACGGGGCAGGGAACTTATGAGGTTCCATTAATTCATATTTGTTTTTCTTTATAAGTCTTTGGAAAACTAAACCCATCTCAGAACCCAAGGAGTTAACAATATCAGCCCTTCTCTGCTGGTCTTTATAATGAGTCACTTGAACAATCTCTGGCGAAGGTGTCTGCAGATCATTCCTGGCTTCTCATTGGCTGGAGCTTCTAAAAACCTGCATCAATGTTCCCTAGCAACACTCTTCCTCCAAGTCAAGGGGGAACAGAGTGTGGGGGTGGGGTGGGGAATCATGGAGTTTCATTGTCTGTTCCAGGCCCCTACTCCCCCCCTACCACAGCTCCCACACCACAGAATCAAATAATAACTCTCATAGAGATTGCTTCTTTGTCCTATAATTCCGCCATTTTCTTGCCTCAGAGGTTCAAGCCAGACTTTTCAGAATTTTACTGCATGCCCCATCCACCCAAGCCATCAATTATCTCTAAAAATCCATATATTTTAAACCTCCCACACACAATTCAATATACACACCTGGGATTTATAAAGTCAGGGAGAAAAAATGACTTGGTTTTGCTTTTGAAAGTTCTTGGTAACCATCCGCAGTACCTGATCCTGAGGGGTCTTAACCTGTGGCTCCTGAATAGATTTCAAAGAGGGGGTGGTCCTGTAAAATTAAGTAGGGGGAAAATGACATCATTATTTTCCCTAACCTTGAAATTCAATGTAGCGTTTCAATTTTTCAGAGCAGTTTTCTGAGCAGGGCTCCAGAGCCCCCTTCCCATCCCACCCCCATCCAATATGACTGGGGGACCATTGACAAAATAAACAGTTAAGAGTCCACAAACTATACTAAGCTTTGATGATATAAAGTTGAAACAAGATATAGTTCCTGCCCTAGGAGTCCCTCCAATTTAATGGGGGAAAGTTATAAAGAGCATATTCAGAAATAATTGTGATATAAGAAGAAATATGTTCAATATAAGTATAGGATTCAGGCAAAGGGCTCTGAGAAATGTGAAGAGGGATATGTGATTTTTAATAGCTCAAAGAAGCAAGAGAATCATTATAGGGAGGGTAAAGGACACACACATAGTTAGGGAGGGCAGATATTTCAATTTAGTGGCGGCCTCAACATATTTAGGTTCTTGTTCTTTTGTTTTCTGTCTTTGTAATTCCATCATTCAGCCCGCTCTTTGTTCCTTTGTTGCTGTTATTTTTCAGTCCTTCACAGGTCTCCTTCTTGCTGATCCCATGGACAATAGCATATCTAGCCCTTCCATCCTCCACCCTCCAGAAGTCTCTCCAAGCCCATGTCCTTGTTTCCATGGCACTATCCATCTATTTCATCCTTTCCCATCCTTTCTCTTTTTGCTTTCAGTTTTTCTCAACAACAGGGTTTTTTTTTCCCCAATGAGTCTAGTTCTCTAATTATGGGGCCAAAGTAATTAAGCTACAGTATTTGTTCTTCAATGAATAGTCTGATTTAATTTCTTTAAGTATTAACTGATTTGGTTCTCAGCTGTCTGAAGTCTTCTCTAGCATCATGATTCAAAAGTATCAATGCGGCATTCAGGTTTCTTTATTGTCCAAATCTCCCAGCCACATATTACCACTGAAAAAAACCATCGCTTTAACTAGCTGAACCTTTGTTGCACAGTGATCTCTCTGCTCTTTCATATGCTGTCCAGCAGCTTTCCTCCAAACATCTTTTAATTTTATAGAGACAGTCCCGATCTGCAGTGACAATTCTTCTATTTGCTGAAGAGTGTTGGGATCAGTTGTCAGGATTTTAGTTTTTTAATGTTAAACTTTTATACTCTCCACTTTCACCATCATTAAAAGACTTTATCATTCTTCTTCTCTTTCTGCCATCAGACTGGTATTTTCTGAACTTGTAAGTCTGTTGATATTTCTCTCAGCAACCTTAATTCTGGCTTTTGATTTGTCTAGTCTGGCACTTTGCACGATGTCCTCTGCATATAAGTTAAATAAATAAGGTGGCAATATGCAGCCTTGACGTACAGTGCTTCCGATCTTAAATCAATCAGTTGTTCCATGTTCGATTCTAATTGTAGCTTTTTGGTCCTCATTCGAGTTCCTTAGGAGACAAGTAAGATAATCTTTGAGAACTTATCACATTTTATTGTGATTCACATAAAGTCCTTAGTGTAGTCAATGAAGCAAAAATAACTGTATTTTTTTTCTGGAACTCCCTTGCTTTCTCCATAATCCAGTGGATATAGACAATTTGGTCTCTAGTTCCTCTCTCTCTTTTAAAACCAGCCTCCAGTTCTTGGTTCATTATTTGCTAAAGCCTAGATAGCAGAATCTTAAGATAACTACGCTGGTGGGTGATATGAACACAATTGTTCAGTAATTTGAATTTTACTTCACATTGCCCTTCTTTAGGACTGAGATACAAACTGATCTTTTCCAATCCCAGTGGTTATTGTTATGTTTTCCAACTTTGCTGGCACAATGAGTGCAGAACTTATGAGTTTTGCCATTTAGGATTTTAAATAGCTTAACTGGAACTCCATCACCTCTTACCAGCCTTAGAGTTAGCAAGGCTTCCTCTTGACTTTATTCTCTAGGATGTCTGGTTCTAGATCAGTAACTATACTACCACCATGGTTATCAGTGATGTTAAGATCTTTCTTGTGAAGTTCTTCTGTATATTCTTGCCACCTCTTCTTAATCTTTTCTATTTCTGTTAAGTCCCTACTCTTTTTGTGTATTATCATGTCTACTTTTGCATGAAATCTTTCCTTGATATCTCTAATTTTCTTAAAGAGATCTTTTGTCTTTCCCATTCTATTGTTCTCTTCTATTTCTTTGCATAATTAAGAAATAGTCTTAACTAGTGTAAATTGTAAGATATTAAATTCTTAAGTTCTTAAGAGAGGCCTTCAGAGTGTCTTTTTTCTAATCACCACATGAACACTTGGAAAGTCTTTACACTAATAAACTCCTTCTTTTCTTCTAAGGGATTCTTGCCCATAGTAGTCTATGTAATGGTCATCTGACTTAAATTGACCCATTCCTGTCCATTTACAGTTAATGGCCCCAAAGATCCAGATGTTTAATCTTTCTTCCTCCTATTTGGACACATCCAGCTAATCTTGAGTCATGGGTCCTAGATTTCAGGTTCCCATGCAATATTGATATGGGACTTTGCTTTTGCCACAGACACATGGGCAGTTGAGCTTCCTTTCAGCTTTGAACTAGCCCTTCATTCTTCCTGGAGTTCCTTGGAATTGTCCCTCACTGTCTCCAGAAGCATGTTGGACACCTTCTGATCTGAGAGTCTCACTTTCCAGTGTCATTGTCTTTTATCATTTTAATACGGTCCATTGGATTTTCTTCTTAACAAAGCTACTAGAGTGTTTTGCTATTTCCTTCTCCAGTGAATCACTTTCCGCCATAACTCTACATGCTGACCTGTCCATTTTGGGTAACCATTCAGGACATAATTTATAATTTCAATGAGCTACACAAGCCCCTCTGCCACAACAAGGTAGTGATCCAGGAAGGGCTTAATATACTGTAAGCCCTTCAAAAATCCTCACTCTATGGGTCAGTCAATCAATAAGCTTTAAATAAGAACCTACTATGTGCTAGCAACTACTGGTGACATAAAGAAAGGTAGAAAGACAATTCCTTCTCTCAAGGATTTCCCAATCTAATTGGGGAAATAACAAGCAACCACTAGGTATAAGTAAAATAAAATTAGGATAGACTGGGGAGAATCTCAAAGGGAAGGCAATGAATGCTTGACAAATGCTTGTTGATAACAATTAAAAGGAGGTTATTGTTATTAAATCTTGTTATTAAAATCTCCTACCTCAAAATTAATTTTAATACTTCTTTTTGAGGCTATTGGCCCTGAAATCCTGCTGCAAAATCATTAATAAGCTTATTTCTCTAATCCTTCATTATGACTTAAAGAGGACCCTAGTTTTTGTTTTTTGCATTTATTCATTTTGCCACATTACCAGTCCCCCACCACTTCCCCTTTCACCCTACTGAACAATAAAAAACAAAATAAAATAAAAATCTTCCCCCCAAAATAAACAAGATCAGCAAAACAAATTCCCACATCGGCCCCTTCCAAAAACAAGTCTCCTTCTACCTTCTGAGTCCATTTCCAACTGCCACTGAAGTGGGAATCCTGCTTCATCCTCAGCCCCTCGGCATCATGGTTTCACAGTCACTGAGCAGAGCCGGAACTCTTTCTGATTTGTCAGTCAGAGTCAATAAACATTTTTTGAGCTCCTACTATGTGCCAAGTACTAAGGGCTAAGTGCTGGAGAAGTAAAAGAAAGGCAAAATAGTCCCTGTCTATGAGGAGCTCACAGTCTAGAGAGGGAGAAAACATGCAAAAATTATGTACAAATATCTACAGGATAACTTTTCAATGATCAGCAGAGAAGGATATTCCTTCTGAATCACTAAGGGAGATCAGGGAAGGCTTCCTGGAGAAGGAGGGACTTGGAGGAAGGCAAAAAGGTCTGGAAGCAGAGAGGAGGAAGGAGAAAATTGAGGAGGCCGAAGGGGGGACCGCCAGAGAGAGAGCCTAGAACAGTAGAGGTGGGTGTCCTGCTTGAGGGCCAATGTCCCTGGATGTTAGGACACATGGAGAGGGCTAAGGTGTAAAGTCGAGAAGACTGAAAAGGTGTGGATGTGCAGGGGAGGCAAGGTTATTCATGAAGGACTTTGAAAGCCCAGCAGAGGATTTCACATTTGTCCCTGGAGGTGAGAAGGAGCCAGAGAAGTTTATTGAGCTTGGGGATCACATGGTCCGTGAGAATTCTACTTTAGGAAGATCCCTTTGACAGCTGAGTGAAGAATGGACTGAAATGGGAAGGAGCTGAGGCAGGCAGGTCCCCCCCCAGCAGGTCAAGGCTTGAGGTGATGAGGGGAAATGGGTAAAAGAGGAGGAAAAGGGGCCATTTGTGAAAGGTGTTACAAAATTGGAATGGACAAGCTTTGGTGGGAGATAGAAGAGAGAGGGTGAGGGAGGCATCCAGGATGGCACCAGCTGGTAAGCCCCAGGGACCCTGAAGTGGGGGGCCTGAGTCATCGGGGGATGAGGGGGTGCTCTCCACAGGAAGAGGGAGGAGGGGAGCAGGGATGGGGCTAGAGAGGAGGCGGCTTTCCCGAGGAGGATGCTTCCTTGTCTCTGTCTGTCTGCATCATGTCCCTGAGACTTCCTGTCTTCTGAAATTGGCCATTTTGTCCTTTCTTGGGTATCACAATATTGTCCCTCTCATATACCGAGAGCTGTTCAGCCATGTATGTCCCCTTTACTTCCTGCGGTTTGTTACTATGTTGGAAAGAGCTACAGTAAGTGTCTCTGGGGATGTAAGACTCTCAATAGCTCAAAGCTTCCAGTTTGTCCTGGTTGTGGTCTGTAGGTCTGTCAGGGGGGACAGGAGCGAGGACCATGGGACCAATGGAAGGGACATTAGCACCTGCCAGCCCAAGATCTTTATTTTAGCCATGAGGAAGCTGAGATCAGGGAGAGGCACCTGAGTGTGGGTCAATGGTCAGAGCACTGGACCAGGAGTCAGGAAGAAATCCCATCTCAGACACTTAGCAGCTGTTCAGTCTGAGACAAGCTACTTAACCTCTCTGAGACTCAGTTTCCCCATCTGTAAAACGGAGAAATGGATTTTTTCATCTTCAAGCTCCCTACTAACTGTACATCCATTCCCATTATCTAGAAATCCATGACTCATACCTTTCTCTTTCTCTTCCTATGCTTCCAGTGCTTTAGAATAAATCCTCCTCTTGAGTAACCCTCACAGAATTCCTGTTTCCAAAACTTTTCCTTTCTCTTTTCTTTCTCCTGAGGCCCAATTCAAGATGCATCTCCTCCATGAAGGGACCCCAGCCCACTCACTCAGGACCCCTTTGCTCAGAAATCCTAGAGCAATTATATGGCCTTCAACTGTTTGCTTGTTGCCATTCAGATGACTTGACTCCTCTCAACTAAGAACAAGAGCTAGAACTTTAAAGTTTGCAAAACGCTTTACGCTCATGCCTCACAATACCCCTGGGGGACAGGTGCTATTCTTCTGCCCATTTTATAGATGATGAAACTGAGGCAAATAGGTTACACACCTATTAAGTGTCTGAGTGTGTGTTAAGATTACACACAAAAGGTTACACACCTGTTAAGTGTCTGAGACAGCATTTGAACTCAGGTCTTCTTGACTACAAATTCAATGTTCTATTCACTGTGTCCCTGCCTCTGATTCTAAAATTCTAATGATTCTAATGAGATTTAAGGACAGAAATTTTTGTAGCTTCTGGACAGTACCAGGGACACAGAAGTTCCTTAGTGAGTGATGAGTTTGTGGGGGTGCTCAGAGAAGACGAGCCCTCTGGTGCAAGGATCTGCCCCGGCCTTTTCTAAGCTGTTCATCTACCTTTGGTGCCCACCTTTCACCCAACTCTCACCTGTGGCTCCAAGAAGTTGTAGCTTGACCCAGCTCCATGATTGAGCAACATCAGATTGAGAGTAACCCACAAGTCTCACTCTGCTTGGTGAGTTAGGGAGAATACAACAATGAATACTTCCCTCGGCAAAATGGGTGGATGAGAATAATGTGTTCCAGCGCCATGAAGATGGCTGAAGCTTTGGAGAGCTTAGAGCTTGGTCAGACCTGGAAGACCTTACGGTAATCTTTCATCTCAGGCCATCACCAGAAAAGCTGACTTTTGTCTTGCCACTGGGCATGGAAGCTGATGACTTTGTGCGACTCTACTTCACTTAAGTCATATTCATATCCAAGGCAAGACATTACTCCAAGATGTCATTGCTCCCCTTCAAAAACTAAAGAACAACAGCTCAAAAGTGGGTGAATTACACCTCAGTTTTCCTTTTGATATCCTTCCTTAAAAAGGCCCTAGAACATGGCCAAAAAAATGATTATTTCTGGTTTATCAGGACCTTCTTTACATAAAGCCTAGATTGCACTTTAAGTCACTTCTTGAATTTCCTCTAGGAAATTGCATCACTTTTCCTCCTAGCAATTTCAATGACTCGCCCAGGATCACACAAACAGATTGTGATAGAGCCAGGACTGGACCCAAACTCTGCTGACTTCCAGAGGTCAGCTCTCCTCTTCTCAAACCATGGCACTTCAAGGATGGGCAGGTCCCAGAATGAAAAACACTGAAGTTACTCTTCCTGAGGCTGTCAGGTCACTTCCATTTTTAGAAAATCTATTTGGTCCCTACTGAGTGTAAATATCAGGGGGTCCCCTTTGATAAGAAGGCGAGGATTTACTTTGGGGAACTTCTTTCTCTGGATCATTCCTTCTTCAGATCATCTAGGAAAGTTTTGCCTGACACCATCTACTATATTAACAATAACTTCCCTTACCGGGTCCTGGTCCATGACATTTAACAAGCTTATTTAATGTATTTCCTTGATTCTCTCTCTTGCCTCTCATAAAAGTTATTCTAAAATGTTCCTAATCTCCTCAAAGGCCACACAAAGGGCATGCTGGAGGCAGCTCGTACGAGCTCACTAAAGTCTGATGTTAAATTTTGATTGTGAGCATTTAGATCTTGGGAATGAGTGAATGTCACCAATCAGAGCTGAGTTTATTGTTTTGTTGATTCCCTAGACTTAAGAAAACCATAGAGAAAATGGGAATAATGTAAATTAAACAGATTTAGGCCATTCATACTTTTTCTTTTTTCACAGAATTGGTTGTTAAATATTTACTAGCACACTCCTACTCACACAGCCTCCTCATCCCATTCTAGCAACCAAGGACTTGGCCACTTACTTCAGTAAGAAAATTGAAGCTGCTCCCTATGAACCCCCTTTTTGGTCTTTCTTATTATCTTAAATCCCACTGGCATCATCCCCTACTCCCTGCTTCTTTCCTTAATATCTGATAGCCAGGGAGCCTCGTTCCATGCCCAGGTCAGGGCTTTTGTGCTCTTCATCTCATGCCCTTTCCTTTGTTCCAAAAGATTGCCCCCTTAATTCTCTATTGTAGCTTTCCTCTCCATTTCCTCTCTTTATATTAGTGCCTTCAAACACGCTTATTTGTCTGCCATCTTTAAAACCTTCCCTAGGCTCTACTAAGATCCTGCATCTCTCCTCAACATCCCAGTGAAATCTCCAGGGAAAAAAAAAGACTGTCTACTTTATCTCTGCATCCAATCTTCTCCCATGGTCCTCAGGCTTTGGTAAACTAATCTAGAGTTTCGTGGCTCAACTCAAAACACCCAGTTATCTGCTAACTGACAAATCCAATGGTCTTTTCCATTGCTCTTTCTTCTTGCCCTCTCTGCTGCATTGGACTCTTCTGGCCATCCTCTCCTCCTCCTGGCCTTTAATGATCCTGTTCTCTCCCGGTTCTCCTCCTGCCTGGCTGCCCCCTTCTCTGGTTTCTTAGACAGATAATCACCTATATTATGTCCTCTAAACATGAGTGTTCCCAGGTGGTTCTTCTCTTCCTCCCCCTTCTCCTCCTTTTCTTTCTTTTCCTCCTCTTCTTCCTCCTTTTTCTTCTTCATCTTTTTTTCTTCTCTTCCTTCTTCCTTTTTTGTTCTACTTTCTTCTTCTTTACTTTTTTTCTCTTTCTCCTTCCTCTTCTTTCTGTCCTACTTTCTTTTCTTTTTCTTCTTTTCTTCTTCTCTTCCTCCTTCCTCTTCTTTTTGTTCTATTTTCTTCTTCTCCTCCTTCTCTTCCTCATCCTTCTCTTTCCCCTTCCTCTTCTTTTTCTTCTACTTTCTTCTTCTTCTACTACTTTTCTTCTTCTTCTACTACCGCTACTACTACTACTACTTCTATCACTACTACTACAACTACTACTACTACAACTGCTACTACTACAACTACTACTACTACTACTACTACTACTACTACTACTACTACTACTAC
>JAJPUD010001731.1:34858-48125 GCA_023553655.1 Myrmecobius fasciatus | reverse complement strand
TAGAGATATTTCTATATCTCTATATCTTCTATGTCTCTATAGGTAGAGATATTTCTGTTCTCTATATCTTCTATGTCTCTATGGGTAGATATTTCTATGTCTCTATATCTTCTATGTTTCTATAGGTAGAGATATTTCTATATCTATATATCTAAATAGATATTGACATAGATATAGATATAGGGATATACCCCCATATATATTTGCATCCCTAGATACTTTCACAGTGCTTGGAACAGTTTCCATTAACATTTACTTACTTTCCTTGACAAAACAACGAAAAATAAATTTTTGTTAGAACCCAAAGAGTTAACAAAAAACAGCCCTTCTCTGCTGGTCTGTATAATGTGAGCCACTTGAACAGTGTGTGGCGAAAGTATCTGCAGATCATTCCTGGGTTCTCATTGGCTGAAGTTTCTATAAACCCGCTCCAATGTTCCCTAGCAACACTCTTCCTCCAAGTGAGGGGTGTATAGGGAATGTGGGGGTGGGGGAAAGAATCATGGAGCTTCATTGTGTATTCCAGGCCCCTACTCTCCCTACCCTAGCTACCACACCATAGAATCAAAGAAAGACTCTCATGGAGATTTTTCCTTTGTCCTATTATTCCGCCATCTTCTTCTCTCACAGGTACAACTCAGGCCTTTCACAACCCTCCTTTCAGAAGCACAATACCATGCCCCATTAGCCCCCTCCACTAATTAGGTCTAAAAAAAATCTATATATCTTCCATCTTTTCACATTCAATCTCAGTTACATAAATGGGATTTATAAATTCAGGGTATACATGGAGAAGAAAAAGACCTAGTCTTGCTATTGAATATGTCACACAATGCACCA
The DNA here is from genome assembly GCA_023553655.1 of Myrmecobius fasciatus. NCBI lineage: Eukaryota > Metazoa > Chordata > Mammalia > Dasyuromorphia > Myrmecobiidae > Myrmecobius > Myrmecobius fasciatus. The sequence goes on along the minus strand of JAJPUD010001731.1, from coordinate 47,285 downwards.
AAGCTGGGCAGCTTAATCTCCCATTCATGGAGAGATTTCAGGTGGGAATGTAAAATTAAATAGGGGGGAAAATCCATCTTTATTTTCCTTCACCTTGAAATAATTGTAGCATTTCTTTCAATTCTTTAAAAGCATTCTTCTGAAGGGGTTCAGAGGCTCCCCCGGATGGCCAAGGGACCCATGACAAAATGAATCCCTGCCCTTCACTAAGCCTTGATGATCAAAGTTGAAATAAAATTTAGTCCCTGCCTTGCCCAAAGTCCTTCCAAGCTAATGGAGGAAAGGTAAAGCAAGCAAAGACTGTAATACAAGGGAAATATGTTCAGTGTAAACAAAAGGTCCAGGCAAAGTTCTGTGAGAAATCTGAGGAGGGATAATGATTGTTTCAGTGTTCATAGCAAAAAGCTCAGAGGAAACCGTTACGGGGAAGGCAAGGTCTGCACACCAAAAAACAAGTGATGAGAGTCAGATTTAGGGAACCTTTCACTATATTTGGGGTCTTGTGTTTGAGGGCTGTAATTCCCTCATCCAGCCCATTTCCCAAAACATCTCTTTGTTGCTGTTCAGCCATCTCTCACACTTCCTGATCCCACAAACATTACACACAAGTCCTTTCCATGCTACAGGAGTTCTGAAGTCGTTTGTTACTTCCATGACACTATCTATCCTTCTCATCCTCTGCTTTCTCCTTCTTTTACCTTCAATCTTTCCCAACATCAGGGTTTTTTTTTCCAATGAGTCCCACCTTCCCATTATGGGACTAAAGTACTGAAGTTTCAGCTTCAGGATTTGTCCTTCCAACGAATATTCTGAATTAATTTCTTTAAATATTGGTTCATTTAAGTATTCCTAAAAGCCTTCTCCAGCACAATTCCAAAGCTTCAGTTCTGTGTTGCTCAGCTTTCCTTAACAATCCAACTCTCACAGCCAATTGTCACGGTAGTGACTGGAAAAGCCAGATCTTTGATTATATGGACCTTTGCTGGCAAGGTCAGTGGCTCAGGGGTATATTATCCATCCAGATTTGCCATAGTTTTTCTTCCAAGCTCCAAGCATTTTTTGATTTCATAAGGACAGTCACCATCTGCAATGATCTTTGAACCCAAGTATATAAAAATATGACAATGTTTCCATTTCTTCTCCCTTTATTTCCAGGAAGCAATAGGACCAATTGCCAAGATTGTTGTTGGGTTTTTTTAATGTTAGTCTTTAAGAATTCAAGCCACTCTTCAATAGATAAGTGGTCAAGGGATATGAACAGACAATTTTCAGATGATGAAATTAAAACCATCTGTAGTCATATGAAAAGTTGCTCCAAATCACTATTGATCAGAGAAATGCACATTAAGACAACTCTGAGATACCACTACACACCTGTCAGATTGGCTAAAATGACAGGAAAAGATAACGATGAATGTTGGAGGGGATGTGGGAAAACTGGGACACTGATACATTGTTGGTGGAGCTGTGAACGGATCCAACCATTCTGGAGAGCAACTTGGAACTATGCCCAAAAAGTTGTCAAACTGTGCATACCCTTTGACCCAGCAGTGTTTCTACTGGGCCTATATCCCAAAGAGATCTTAGAGGAGGAAAAGGGCCCCACATGTGCAAGAATGTTTGTGGCAGCCCTTTTTGTAGTGGCTAGAAACTGGAAACTGAAGGGATGCCCATCAATTGGAGAGTGGCTGAATAAATTATGGTATATGAATGTTATGGAATATTATTGTTCTGTGAGAAAAGACCAGCAGGATGATTTCAGAGAGGCCTGGAGGGACTTGCATGAACTGATGCTGAGTGAAACGAGCAGAATCAGGAGATCATCACACACAGCAACAACAGTATTACATGATGATCAATTCTGATGGACATGGCTCTCTGCAACAAAGAATTGTCTGAAACCAGTTCCAATTGTTCACTGAAGAAAACCATATACACCCAGAGAGAGGGAAATGAAATATGGACCACAACGTAACATTTTCATGATCTCTACTGACATTTGTTTGCATTGTGTTGCCTTTCTCTGATTCTTTTTTTTTTCTTGTAGATAGGATTTTTCTTGCATAACTTCTCAAGCATTTCAACATTATTAGCATGTAGTGGACTTCCTGCCATCTAGGGGAGGGGAGGGGACTGGGGGTAAAATTTGTAATGAAAAGCTTTGTGGGGATCAATGTTGGGGAACTACCCATACATATGTTATACAAATAAAAAGCTTCAATAAAAAAATGTTAGTCTTTAAGACAGCTTTTATACTCTCCTATTTCACCTTCCTCAAATGGCTTCCTAATTCTTCATTCATTTTCATGTACCCTAGCAACAATCCTGGGAGGCAGATACTATCATTATCCCATTTTGTAGATGATAAACTGAGGCAAACAGAAGTGAAGTGACCTTTTCAAAGTCATGTAGCTGAAAAGAGTGAGACAGCATTTGAACTCATGTCCTGATTCCAAATCCAGTGCTCCCTTCTCTGTGTCCCTACCTCCTATTCTAATATTCCAAGAATTCTAATGAAAATTTAAGTTTTCTTAATGTCAATTTTTTTTGCATCTTCCATACAGAGCTAGGGTATAGTAGGAGCTCCTCCTAGCTTGTGTGCTTTGAGGATGGGCAGGTCCCAGGATGAAGGGACCTTCTAGAGTCCCTTCCATCTTTAGAAATTCTAGACAAGCTATTTGGTACCTACCGAGTGAAGATCTCAGGGCTTCCCCCTTCACGGGTTTTCCTTGGGAGACTTCTCCTTTCTATAAAAATCTGTTAAATCTTCTAATTGGGAAAACGAAATTCAGTCTCATGAGTATTTCTGAGATCAACAGTATTCCTGAACAGATTTGGAGATTTTGTGCCCTGGGAGCCTAAGATGGGTGAGCCAATCTTGTGCTGAAGGAATGGGGGCCCAGGCTCCATGGACCGGAGGTGAGAGACAGCCCCACTTTTCTCTGCCCATTTTGAGCATATGCTCCCCTTTGGCCATCGTGGGTGGCTAAGGACATGGATAACCTGGAGGAGCCAGCAGGTTTAAGGTCCCGGGTTGGGGACAAATGTGGATTGAGGGGTCTTGGGGTACTTAGCCTAGAGTAAGGAAGCATCAGAGGGGACAAGAGAGCCATCTTGGAATGTAGGGAGGATGTCACAAAACAAAGGGATTGGCTCTGTTCAGTTTGGCCCCAGAAGAGAAGGGAGAATGTCGGGAACAACTGCCTAACTTTCTACCAATGAGCGCTCTCCACAAAGTGCCAAAGTGGAATGGGCTGCCCAGGGAGGAGGGGGCGAGGGGGGGCCAGCTTGGAGGGCTTCCAGCAGAGGTTGGAGAATCACTTATTACTCGTGCTATTGGAGATTTCATCAGGATACAAATTGCACTGGGCGGCTGCTGAGATCCCTGCTAACTTGAAAATTCTCTGTTCCTCTGAGGTGCAAAATAAAAATCATGTATTATCCTCCCCACTAATTTTCTGTTGAAAACACCACCATTCTTCCATTTTCCAATTTCACACCCTGGGTATTCTCCTCCCTTCCTCACACTCTCTCACTCCATGTGTCCAATCAGTTCCCCAGTCTGGCCATTTCTCTCTCCCATCTGAACCCTGCTCTCTTCCCCAATAACTTCTCTCAGTTATCTTTTAAATCCCATTCTAACTGGACCACCTCACTGGGCATTGTCCCCATCCTGCGCTCTTCAGTACAAACTCTCCCTCTTGTCTTTCCCCTCTTGTCTCCCTTAGATGTTCCCCATCCCTAGAATGCACTTCCTTCTCACTTCTGCCTCACGTGCCCCTTCTTCTTCTCAACTCCTACATGAAGCTTTCCTTCCCTGAGCCCATGTGTCCTTCTCTATCCCCTTGTATAGTTTCTCTTTATGCCTTTATCCACAGCTTAGTAGTGAATAGAGAGCCGGATCCAAAGCCAGTTTGGGTCAGCGGGCAGTGTCCATGGCTCTGTAACAGTCCCTAAAGATCATCCTGGGATGATAAATGACAAAGAAGGTGGCCAAATGCAACATTGAGAAAGGCAAGTTCCTCATCTGGGGATTATCTATATCAGTGAAATCACAAATCAAGTTGAGAATTTACAAATATATATATATATATGCAAACAGGTAAATACATATATATGTGGATATATATGATATGTGTATACATGTTCACATGTTTCTGTATTGGGGTGCATATATGTTTATGTGTCCATGTATGAATATATATTTATATATTTGCATCCCCAGGGACTAGGATGGGGCAGAGAACATAGCAGTTTCCACTAATGCATGCTTATTTATTTACTTGTTTTCCTTAAAAAGCCATTAAAAACTAAACCTATCTCAGAACCCAAGGAGTTAACAAAAAAATAGCCCTTCTCTGCTGGTCTGTATAATGAGCCACTTGAGCAGTCTATGGCGAAGGTGTCTGCAGATCATTCCTGGCTCCTGATTGGCTGCAGTTTCTAAAAACCTGCATCAATGTTCCCTAGCAACCCTCTTCTTCCAAGTCAGGGGGGAACAGAGTGTGGGGGTGGAATGGGGAGTCATGGAGCTTCATTGTGTATTCCAGGCCCTTACTCTCCCTTACCCCAGCTCCCACACCACAGAAACAAACAAAGATTCTCAGAGAAATTTTTCCTTTATATTATAATTCCGCCATTTTCTTGCCTCCCAGGTACCAGCCTCGCCTTTTAGACTCCTTTCTTCAGGAACATAACCCCAAGCCCCATCCCCCTAATTCCCCAACTAGATTTAAAAATCTACATTTTCATTTCATTCTGCCTTCCTCAATCTCAAATACATATATATGATTTATGAATTCAGGGAATGGCTACCACACACATATAATAAACCAGACCTAGGGGTTCTTGAACTGTGTTCCCCAATTAGGTTTCAGAGGATGGGGGGAGTCTATATAATTAGCTGGAGAAAATGACATTTTTATTTTCCCTCACTCCTAACTGAAATGTCGCATTTCCTTCAATTGTTTAAAAGCATTCTTCTGAGAAGGGGTCCAGGGTCTCTCCTGGAGGATCAAGGGACCCATGACAAAATAAATAAGAATCCCCACACTGCACTAAGATACAAAGACATAATCACTGACTTCAAATGAGGGAAGGCTATACAAAACACGTACACACATATAATTGTGACACGGGAAGGAATATGTTCAGTTCGAACAAAAGGTCCAGGCAAAGGGCTCTGAGAAATCCGGGGATGGACACATGGGCAGGGAGGGTCGATAGTGGAGGTCTCAATATATTTAGGGTCTTGTTTTTTTCTGTCCTTGTTATTCATTCCTCCAGACAGCTCTGAGGACATTTGTTCTTGTTCAGTTCTTCAGTCAGGTTTAGTTTTTAATGGCTTTTTAAGGAAAACAAGTAAACAAATAAGCATGCATTAGTGGAAACTGCTATGTTCTCTGCCCCAGAAAGTCTCACTCTTTCTGAATCCAAGCATAGCAAGCCATACTGCCCTGAAGTCTCATAAACTCATGGTCCTGGTTTCCATGATACTCAATAGCCATCTAATACAGATACCCTCCTCTTCTCCTATTGCCTTCCATCTTTCCCAACATCAGGTTCATTTTCAGTGAATCCTGTCTTCTTATGGGGGCAAAGTTGTCTAGATTGGGACAATTTTCCTTCCAAGGAGCAAGCCATCTTTTAGTTCCATGGCTGCAATCTCTATGTGCAGTGATCTTTGAGCCCAAGTCTATAAATCCTGACATTCTTGAATTTCTTCTCCCTTGTTTACCAGGAAGTGATGGGACCATTTGCCAAAATCTTTGTCTTTTAAATGTTGAGTTTCAAACCAACTTTTATATTCTCCTCTTTCACCTTTCTCAAAAGATTTCTTAATTTTTCATTCACTTTCTACTTTCAGAATGATATCTTAGATTGCCAATAAATCTCCCTGAAAACTTAATTCCAGTTGTTTATTCCTCCAATCTGGCATTTTGCATGATGTAATCTGCACATAAGTTAAATAAATAAAGTGACACATGTAGCCTTGTCATATCCCCTTTTCCAATCTTAAACCAGTCAGTTGTTCTATGTTCAATTCTAATTGCTTCTTGGTCCACGTGCAGATTACTCAGGAGACAGATAAAACAATCTGGTACTTGTTTTTTTTTGAAGACTTGCCACATTTTGCTGGAATCTATATAATCAAAGACTCTGAATGTGGAAAACTCTCTTTACATGTAACTGGAAAAACTAAAATACTATTAAGTACAAAAAAGTCCATTTCCTTGCCTGCTTCATTTTGTACTCCAAGAACAAATTCCCATTATTCCATTATCTTCTGATTTCCTATTTTAGCATTTCAATTCCCTGTAATAAATGTGATATCTTCTTTTGGTGTTATTATTAAAAGATGTGATCTTCATAGAGTTGATTAACTTTGCCCTCTTCAGCATCAGAACGTAGAGTATAAATATACTAATATGAAATGGAACAGTTGCTTTGGACTCAAACAAATATCATCCCGTCATTTTTGAGATTATTCCCTTAGTACTGCTTTTTTCACCCTCTTATTGACTAGGAAGGTGACTCCATTTCTTCTAAGGGATTATTGCCCACAGAGGCCTATGAAGTGATCGCCTGGATTAAATTCACCAATTCTAATCCATCTAAATTCACTGATACCCAAAACACAGGTGTTTAATTTTTCCATCTCCTGTTTGACCCCATCCAGCTAACCTTGGTCCAAATAGCTTACATCTCAGGTTCCTATACACTATTGACATTTACAGCATCGGACCTTCCTTTTGTCACCAGATGCATATCCAGTGGAGCTTCCTTTTTGTTCCGACTCAGTCCATTCATTCTTCCTGGAGCTCCCTGAAGTTGTCCCTTGCTCTTTCCATTGAGGGGATCATCCTGTGATGTCATCTCTTTTATGATTTCAGGACTGTCCGTTGGGTTTTCTTGGCAAAGATACTACAGGGTTTGCCATTTCCTTCTCCTTTTGCTACAACTCTCCAGTAGGACCCATCCATTCTGGGTAACCGTGCAGGTCATAGCTCATAATATCATTGAGATACGGAAGCCTCTCCACCAAGACAAGGCAGTGATCTAGGAGGGATTTGGTACATAGTAAGCGCTTCATAAATGCTCATTCTATGGGTCAGTCAACAAGCATTAGTGAAGGGCCTACTATGCTGGTGACATAAAGAAAGACAAAAAGACAATTCCTTCTTTCAACTTGCCCACTCTAATGGGAGACAACCAAACAAACAAACAAAAAAAAAAAAAACTAAATACAAACTGGATATAGACAGGATAGATTGGAGAGATTCTCAAAGGGAAGACCCTAAGCACTTAACAAATGCTTGTTGACTTACTGATCGCAATTAAATTGAGACTAGCAACAGGTAATAATTAAAAATCCCCCCCTTCCCCATAAGAAATTGTAATATTTGTTTTCAGGGGAATTGACCCCTAAATGTGTCTGCATAATCATGAATAAAGTTGTTGGTCCTTCATTGTGGCTTGGAGAAGACCCTAGTTTTGGTGGGTGTTTTGCATTTATTTGTTTTTATCACATTCATTGTCAGTCCCCCTCAACTTCCCTTATCACCCAAAAGGACAAAATAAAATAAAAATCCCCATAATAAGTATACACAGATTAGCAAAACCATTTCCCACATTGGCCCCTTCCAAAAACACATCTTATTCTGCTTTCTGGGTTCATTTCCTCCTGCCAGAGGTAAGGATCCTGCTTGATTTTTAGGTCCTTGGGCATCATGGTTTCCCAGGCCATGGAGGAGACTTCAACAAACCTTTTTTGAGTTCCTACTATGTGTCAAACACTAAATGCTAAGTGCTAAGGATACGAAGAAGGGCAAAAACAGTCGCTGCCCATGAGGAGCTCACAGTAGAGAGGGGCAGAAAAACAAGTAAACAAGTTTGTACAGACACTGTATACATGAGATAACTTGATGAGAATAAACAGAAAAAAGGGGTTTCTTCCTGAATTATTAGGGAGATCAGGAAAGGCTGCATGGAGGTGTATCGAATTCTAATAAAGAAGGGAGAGGGAAGGATGGAGGCAGTCCGGAACTTAAAATGTGGCAAAAATAAATAAATTTTGGCGGGGAAGATTCTTTTGACAATTGAGTAGAAAATATACTGGAGTGGGGCAACTGCTAAGCAGGGAGAAAACTACTGAGTGTGTATCTTCCTTAAAAGGGAGGCCGGGGTTTACTCTGGGAGACTTCTCATTCCTCTGGCTCGTTTCTTCTCCAGAAAATCTAGAAAAGTCTCATCTGACATTATCTACTATATTAACAATAACTTCCTCTTCAGGTACCTGGGTCACAAAATTTAAAGAAAGGACAAGTTTATTTTATGTATTTAGCCAATTACCTGCTCTCCACTTTCACACAAAGGACATGCTGGGGGCAGCTTTTCCCAGCTCATTAAGACCAGGGTTAAATTTTCAGTGTGAGTATTTATACTTTGGGAAAGAATGAATGTTACCAATCAGGGCCCAATTTACTGTTTTGTTGATTATCTGGGCTTTAAAAACTCATGGATAAAATGTTAATAATACAAATGAAATGTAAAAGTTTAGCCAGCATAAATCCTTTTTTCTGAGAATTAGTTGTTAAAGATTTTCCGGATCACTCCTGCTCATCACCTCCCTCTCCTCCCATGCTACCAGCTTAGACTTGATGTCTTATCTCAGTAAGAAAATTGGAGCCAGTTATTGAACTCTCTCCCCAACTTTTCTTTTCATCTCAAACTCCCAATATCTGACAGTCAGGCAGCCTTGCTCATAACCAAAGCCAATGCTTTTACATGAGCCCTTCATCTCATGTCTCCCTGGTTCCAGCAGATTGGCCCCTGGCTCATCCCTTATTTTTCTATTATTCCCTTTCTCTCCATCCCCTACTTTTATGTTGGCGCCTTTCATTCTGCCTTCAAACATGCCCAACGGTCCCCCGTCTTTAAGAACCTTCCCTGGACTCTGTCAGCCCCTCAAGCTAACCTCCTCCATCTCGCCTCCATCTCCCAGGGAAACCTCTGGGAAAAGACTGTCTGATCTGATTGTCTCTACATCCAACCTTCTCACTTAATCTCTAAACTTTTGTGATCCAGTTTATAGCTGAAACTCTTCCTAAAGTTTTACCTTTAAATGGACAAATCCCGTAGTCTTTGCCCAGTCCCCATTCTTCTTGCCCTCTCTGCTGCATGGGACACTTCTGACCATCCTCCCCTCTTCCTGGCCTCTGGTGACCCTGTTCCTCCTGCCTGGCTGGCCCTCCTCAGGCTTCTTGGCTACACCATGTCCTCCTAATATAAATGTTGCCTTGGCTTTTCTCCTTCTTTGTCTTTGTCTCTCCCTCTTTGTGCCCCAATATATTCTTCTCCCTCTGCATCTTTAAGTCTCTTTTCTCTCTCTTGGTTTCTTTCTCTTCCTCCCCTCTGGCCTCAGGAACTCCTTAGGCTTACCTCCTGTCTCCAACCCCAGTCTCTCTACCTCATCAATGGCCTATTTGGATATTTAAATTAAAATGTTCCAGAGATATTTCACAATCAATATCATGACCTTCAATAAGGACCAATGTAAAAATTTCTAATTTGGTAAAAAAAATTAACTTCATTAGTGTAAGATGATGGAGGCATAGAACAACAATTTTTCTGAAAAGATCTGAAGGTTTTAGTGCACTGGGAGACCACAATGGGGGAGGAGTGGGGTGGGGCAGCCAGTAGACCTTATTCAATCTAGAGCTACATTAAAAAAAACAAAGCTCCCATAAATAGGAAGGGAGGGGATAGTCCCCTTCTCTCTGCCCTTTTCATGGCTCATCTTGAGGATTAAGTCCAGCTGGGCATTATGGGTCCCTTGATAACAAGGACATTGTACATAGAAGAGCAGCCAAGACATTGACTGGTCATCTGCTCATGGCCCATGTGGATTGACTGAAGGACCTTGCATCAGCTTAGAGTAAGGAAGCATCTGGGAAGACAACAGAGCCATCTCCAAGTGTAGGTAGGGATGTCACAGGGAAATAGGCTCAGATCTGCTCGGTTTGGCCCCAGAAGACAGAACCACAAGGATGGGGTAGAGACTGGAAAGAGGTTCAATGTCAGAAAAACTGCCTAACTGGAGAGCTCTCCAGAAAATGCCAAAGGGGAATGGGCTGATTAGAGAGGAGGGAAGAAGTTTCACTGGGGAGGACTCCCAGTAGAGACTGGAGGATAACTCATTACTTTTGCTATGGGAGGATGTGAGTTGCCCCCAATGCCTGCTGAGATCCCTACTAACTTGAAAATTCTTTAATCCTGTGACGTTCAAAACTGAATTCACATATTATCTTTCCCCTAACCCCACTTGTTCCCAAATTGCCCCTATCTGTTGAAAGCACCACCCTTCTTCCAGTCCCCCAGTTTCATAACCTGGTACTCCCTTCTGCTCCTCACATTCTCTCCAGTCAGTTCCCCAATCTGGCCATTCATCTCTCCACCAAATCTCTCCCATCTGATCCCTTCTCTCTCCTCACACAAGTTCCTGCCCCAATGGCCTCTCACTTAGGTAATGGCCTCCTAATTGGTGTCCCTGGCTCCAGTCTTTTCCCAACTTGTCCAGCAGCTGCCAAAGGCATTTCCTTCAGCTCAGATCTGACCTTGCCACTCTCCTACTCAATGATCTCCAGTGCTTCCTTATGGTCTCTAAGATCCAGTACAAACGTCTCCTATACGTCCTGTACAACCTGGTCCCAATTCATCTTTCCTACCTCATTGGGAATTGCTCCCATCTTGAGCTCTGCAATACAAGCTCACCTTCTCTCTGTTCCTCACAAAGAGCCTTCCCCTCCTGTCTCCCTGAATCTGTACTGGACGTTCCCCATCCCTAGAATGCACTCCCTCCTCACCTCTGCCTCAGACATCCCTTCTTTTCCTTCAAGACTCAACCCAAGCCCCATTGCTACCCGAAGCCTTCCTTTCCTAAGCCCATCCTGTTAATGATGCCCTTCCAAAACTCCCTTTTATCTTTTTTTCTTTCTGCCCTTCTCCACAGCCTAGAAACGAGTGGGAGCCAGTCTCAAAACCATTTTGGCTCAAAGTCAAAATCCCTTTGTGAGCTATTGAGTTGAGAATGGACAAGTTCTTTTCCTTCAAGACTCCACCCAAGCACCACTGCTACCTGAAGCCTTCCTTTCCTGAGCCCATCCTGCTAATGGTGTCCCTCCATAACTCCCTTGTATGTTTTCTCTTTCTGCTTTATCCACAGCCTAGGAGTGAGTGGGGAGCCAGTCTCAAAATCATTTGGGCTCAAAGTCAAGTCCTCCTTCATCCGGTACAGTCCTCCCCTGTGCTCTGAGCATCTCTTTGGGATGATAGATAGCAGAGAAGGTGATGAAATGCAAGATTGATAGCAAAAGGTTCCTCATCTGGGGTTCCTGGTATAATATAGTGGACTTGAGAATGAGCCCCTTCAATTTTCATTTAGATGTTTACATATGTTGTTTATTAAAAAGCACACATGTGTACCTATATACAAACACATATGAACATCTTCATTACTGTATCTACATCTGTATGTATCTAAACTTATGTGGATAGGTACATGAGTGGGAATATGTCCATATATGTCTGCATCCCCAGCTCCTAGCGAAGGGCAGGGAACATGGCAGTTTCCATTATTAGTTGTTGTTTTCTTGACAATCTTTCTCAGAACCCAAAGAGTTAACAATATCAGCCCTTCTCTGCTGGTCTGTATAATGAGCGGCTGGAACAGTCTCTGGCGAAGGTGTCTGCAGATCATTCCTGGCTCCTGATTGGCTGCAGTTTCTATAAACCTGCTCCAACGTTCCCTAGCAACCCTCTTCCTCCAAGTCAGGGGGGAATGGAGACTGTGGGGGTGGGGTGAAAAGTCATGGAGTTTCATTGTTTACTCCAGGGTCTTAGTCTCCGTACCCCAACTCCCACACCATAGAATCAATTAATTCCTGTCATAGAAATTTCTCCTTTGTGCTCTAATTCTGCCATCTTTTCCCCTCCCAGGTTCAAACCTAACTTTCAGGACCATCCTTCAGGAGCCAAGCCATTGTCCCATGTACCCAATTCATCAATTATCTCTAAAAATCCATATGTTTTTCATCTTAGCTCACAGGATCTCAGGAACATACCTGGGATTTATGAGATCAGGGAATGGGTCGGAAAAGAATGACCTGATCTTGTAGCTGAAAGACTTTGCCAACCATATACACCAGACCTCCTTCTTTTTTACTAGAATGGCAATTAAATCTTGCCCTCTAAATGTGAACTTAGTTTGCTCTTCTTCATATCTCTCTTTCGTTCTCTCTTCCCACCTTCTCTCTTCCTTGTTCATTTTCTTTCTTTCTATCTGTACTTGCTCCTTTTTTCTCTTCATTTTTCCTTCCCAGTCTCTCTCTCTCTCTCTCTCTCTCTCTCTCTCTCTCTCTCTCTCTCT
>JAJPUD010001731.1:17508-31751 GCA_023553655.1 Myrmecobius fasciatus | reverse complement strand
CTCAATTACCTGAAATTGGGATTTATGAAATCAGGGAATGAGTGGAGGGAAAAGAACAGATTTTACTTCTTGTCACACAGATGAAAGATCCCAGACCTGAGGTTCTTAATCTGTGATCTGTGGATAGATTTCAGGTGGGGATGTAAAATCAGACCAGAAATAGATATTTCTCCTTTGTACAATTCAACCATTTTCTCTCTTCACAAGTCTAGCTTTTTAGAATCATCCTTCAAAAGCACAAGTCTATGTTCCATCCACACCATACTTCAATTAGGTCTAAAAATCCATGGATCTTTTGTCTTTCCACACTCAATTACCTGAAATTGGGATTTATGAGACCGGGGAATGAGTGGAGGGAAAAGAACAGATCTGACTCCTTGTCACACAGATGAAATGTCCCAGACATGAGGATCTTAATCTGTGATCTGTGGATAGATTTCAGGTGGGACTGTAAAATTAGACCAGAAATAGATATTTCTCCTTTGTTCAATTCAGCCATTTTCTCTCTTCACAAGTCTAGCTTTTCAGAATCATCCTTCAAAAGCACAAGTCTATGTTCCATCCACACCATACTTCAATTAGGTCTAAAAATCCATGGATCTTTTGTCCTTCCACACTCAATTACCTGAACTTGGGATTTATGAGATCAGGGGATGAGTGGAGGGAAAAGAACAGATTTTACTCCTTGTCACACAGATGAAATGCCCCAGACCTGGGGGTCTTAATCTGTGATTTGTGGATAGATTTCAGGTGAGACTGTAAAATTAGAACAGAATTGTACAATTCAGCCATCTTCTCTTTTCATAAGTCTAACTTTTTAGAATCATCCTTCAAAAGCACAAGCTTCTGTTCCATCCATACCATACTTCAATTAGGTCTAAAAATCCATGGATCTTTTGTCGTTCCCACATTCAATTACCTGAAATTGGGATTTATAAGATCAGTGAATGGATGGGGGGAAAAGACCAGTTTTTGGTCCTTGCTCCTTGTCATACATATGAAATGTCTAAGACCTGAAGATCTTAACCTGTGGTCCAAGGATAATTTTCAGGTGGGAATGTAAAATTAGACTTAGAAAAGTATTTCTTTATTTTCTCTAACCTCAAACTGAAATGAAACATTTGCTGCAATTATTCAAAAGCTTTCCTCTTACAAGAGTCCAGAGGATTCCTTAGATAGAAGTGGCCAAAACACACAAAAAGGTTAAAATTATCTGCATTATACCAAGCCTTGATGATACAAAGTTAAACCATGACACAATACCTGCCTTCCAATCTAATAAGGAAAGGGAATAGAAAGCATAAGCACAAATAACCATGAAACAAGGAAGGGGGGATATGTTCAATGTAAAGAAAAGTTCTGGGTAAAGTTTAATGAGAAAACTGAGGAGGGACACATGACTTTTCTTTGGTTCATATCAAAAAAGGAGAGGAAATCATGTTGGGGAGAGCAAAGGGCAAAAATCAAACAGGGAGTACCAATAATTAAATGTAGTCAAGATCTCAACAGATTTTAGGTCTTGCTCTTCTGTTTTCTGTCTTTGTAATTCCCTTATCAAGTCCAGAGCTTAGTACACAATAAGCCCTACCTAAATGCTCATCCAATCACTCAATAAACTTTAATTAAGGTCCTACTATGTGCCAAACTCTGGGGATGTCATAAAGAAAGGCAAAAGGACAATTTCTTCTCTCAAGGAGCTCCCAGTCTAATGGGAGAAAGAATAAGCAAAAACTATGTACTAACAAGAGACAGACAGGAGAGATTGGAGAAACTCTCACAGGGAAGGCACTGAGCACTTAATAAATGCTTGTTGTTTTATTGATTACAATTAAATTGATATTAGTTTCAGGTTATTATTAAAATTTCCTTCCCAAAAGATATTAAAATACACATTTTCAGGTGCATTGACCCCTAAATTCTAAGTCACAATCATGAATAACCTGTTACTTTAATCCCTCACTGTGCTTGGAGAGGAATCTGGTTTTAGTTTTTTTGCATTTATTAATAATTGCCACATTTATTGTCATTCAACGTCCCTTTCTCCTTTACCTAAATGGAAAAATGCAAAAGAAAATAAAAGATGAATCCAAAAAATGAGCACATATAGATCAGGAAAACAAATTCCCATATTGGGCCCCCTCCAAAAATAAATCTCCTTCTGCCTTCTCAGGCTATTTCCTCCAGCCAGAGAGGCTTAGTCCTCATGGTTTCCCAGGCCATGGAGCAGAGCTGCAAGTCTGTCAAGACCATCAGTCAGCTATTCAACAAACATCTTTTGAGCTCCTACTATGTGCTAAGTTCTGGGGATACAAAGAAAGGCAAAAACAGTCCCTGCTCTTGAGGAGCTCCGAGTCTAATGCGGCAGAAAACATGCAAACAATTCTGTACAAACACTATATACGTGTGATAACTTGATGAGGATAAACAGAGGGAAGACTATTCCTCCTGAATCATTAAGGGAGATCAGGGAAGGCTTCCTGGAGAAAGGGGGATATTCCCTGGGACCTGGAGAAAGGCAGGGAAGCCGGGAGGCAGGGAGGAGGAGGGAGAGAATCCCAGGACAGCCAGAGAGGAAGCTTGGAGTGTCTTGTCTGAGGATGCTAGGCTACATGGGGAATGCTAGGATGTAAAGGAGAAGAAAACTGGAAAGGAGGGAGTGTGGAGGGGAAGCAAGATGAGGACATGAAGGGGTTGGAAAGCCCAACAGGGGATTTCCTAGCTGCCCCTGGAGGTGATAGGGAGCCACAGAAGTTTATTGAGCTCAGGGGGACAGTGACAATCTTACTGTAGGAAGATCCCTTTGACAGTTTAGTGAAGAATGGGCTGGAGCAGGGAAAGAGCTAAGGCAGGCAGATTCCCCCTCCACCAGGCCAGGCCAGTAGCCGAGGCATAAGGTGATGGGGGTTGGTACCTAAGGCAGGGGAATGGATGAAAAAGTAGGGAATGGGGTCATTTGTGAAAGGTGTTACAAAATTAGAATGGACAAGCCATTCAGCAGCAGCCTTGCTGTTCCTCAAGCAGGACACCCCCTCTCCGTTCTAGGTTTTGTCTTGGCTGTCCCCCAAGCCTCCTGGAATTCCTTCCCTCCTCCTCTCTGCCTCCTGGCATCCCTGCCTTCCTCCAAACAGAGGGATGAGAAGGAGGGAGGGAGGCATCCAGGACAACACCAGCTGGTGAGCCCCAGGGACACTGAAGTGGGGGGCTGAGTCATCAGGAACATGGGGGGAGCCCTCCACAGGAAGAGGGAGGGGGAGCAGGGAGGAGGCAGCTTTCCTGAGGAGGATGCTGTCTCTGCTCTCTGCATCAAACTTTCTGAGGGCATCCTAACATTGTCATGCCAGCAGGTGGGCACCTTTGTTCCCACTACCATGCTGTAACTTTCTTGGTCCATGGAAGAACTTCGTTAGATCAGAACTTCCAGTTTGTCCTGCTTACGGCCTAAGAGTCCACCTACTGAGTGTGTCTCTCGGGGGCTTGTCAGGGAGGTTGGGGGTCACCTTCTCCTATGTCCGGACGTCTTCTCCAGGTCATCTAGATCCAGTATGCTGACAAGCACTTCCCTTGCAGGCCCCTGGTTCCACAGTTCAAAGGAAGGACGAGTTTATTTGATGTGTTCAGCTGATTCCCCGTCCTCCTCCCTAGAGATGCTGTTCCAAGCCTTCACTTCTCTCCTCCACTCCCATTCAAACCACATGCTGGAGGCAGCTCTTACCGGCTCACGAAGCCCAGTGGGCAATTTTCAGTGTGAGAGTTTGCCCCTTGGGAATGAGGGGAGCCACCAATCAGGACCCGATGGGCAGTTTTGTTGATTATCTAGACTTTGATAAAATATTAATAATAAAAATGAAATTTAAAAGTTTGCCCTGAGGGCATTTTTTTTCCAGAGAACCGCTTTTTCGAGCACACTCCTGCTCATCACCTCCCTCTCATCCCACTCTTGGGACCTGGTGTTTTAGCTCAACAAGAAAACTGAAGCCAGTTACCAAACCCTGTTGCCATCACCCCAACTTTCTGCTTCTTTCCCCAATATCTAATAATCAGGTAGCCTTGCTCCTGACCAAAGTCTACGCCTTTACAGGAGCCCAACATCTCGTGCCTTCTCCTTTGTCCCAAAGATTGCCCCCTGGGCATCCCTTATTTCTGTTGCCCTCCATCCCCATCCTACATATTGGCTTCTTACTTATTTCTTCAAACATACCCAGGAGGCATGTTTATAGGCCCTGCTAAGTTCCTCCTCCTCACCTCCAATTTCCAGGGGAAGCTCTAGAAAAAAAAAGAAAAGATGACCTGCTCTGATTGTCTCTGCATCCAGTCTTCTCACTTGGTCCTTAAATCACCTCATTCCCCAACGAAAACTGCTTTACCCAAAACACCCAGTTACCTGCTCATTGACAAATCCAATAATCTTTGCCCAGTCCCCATTCTTCTTGCCCTCTCTGCTGCACTGGACACTTCTGACCATCCTCTCCTCCTCCTGGCCTTTGGTGATCCTGTTCCCTCCTGATCCTCCTCCTGCCTGGCTGACCCCTTCTCTGGATTCTTGGCTACATCATCAACTTTATCATGTCCTTCCAAGCTTCTTCTCTTCTTCATTTCTCTGTCTCTTTCCTTTTTTCTCTCTCTTTCTCACTAACTCTCTGTCTCTCTCTTTTTCTCTCATCCTTCTCTCTCTTTTTCTTTTTCTCTGTCTCTCTCTACGTCTATATTTCCTTTCGCTTTGACTCCACCAGCTCTCTGAGCTTAACTATCATATCTTGGCAGATGATTCCCAGATCTCTCTCTGGTCCCAGGTTCTCTTCTGAGAGTCGGACCCACCTCACCAATGGCCTACTTCAAAATTCCAAATTTCAATGTCCAAGAGACATTTCAGACTAAGTAAGCTGACATTTAATAGGGATCAATTTTTTAAATTTTTCTAATAGGGTACAAAAAAATCAACTTTACGAGTGTAAGATGAGGGAGACACAAATCTACAGTTTTTCTGAAAAGATCTGGGGGCCCTGGGAGCCCAGTATGTGTTAGCAGTATGGAGGGATGGCCATAGACCTCATTCAATCTTTATGCTGCATGAAGGGGACACAGATTCCATGAAAGGGGAAGTAGGGATGGTCCCACTTTTCCCTGCCCTTCTCATGGCTCATCGTGAGGATTATGTTCAGCTCCAGGCATCATAGCTGATTGAAGAAATTGATAACAAGGACACTGTCCAAAGAAGGGAAGCCAGAAAGTTGAAGGGTCATCTGTTTTTCACAGGTGAGTGGACTGAGGGAGCTTGGGATAGAATAAGAAAGCATTAGGGAGCATATGAGAACAGTCTTTAAGTATGGATAGGGATATCATAAGGAAAAGGATTAGATCTGTTCTGTTTGGACCCAGAACTAGGAGGATGGGTTAGAAGCTGGAAAGAGGCTCAAAAAGGTTCAATGTCAGTAAAAATTGCCCAATTTCCTACCAAGGAGAGCTCTCTAGAAAGTGCCAAAGAGGAATGGGCTGTCTGGAGAGGAGGGAAAGAAATAGCACACTGCCTTGGAGGGCTTCCAGCAGAGGTTGGAGGGTCACTTATTACTTCTGCTATGGGGGGGATTCTTTTAGGATATGAATTGCACTCAATGCCTGCCTGCTGAGATCCCTACTGACTTTACAATTTTTTGATTCTATAATTTCCAAACAGAACTCATGTATTAACTTTCCCACTAATCCCACCTGTCTCCCAAGTTGCCCCATTTCTGCTGAAAGCATCACCATTGTTCCAGTCTCCCAATTTCATACCGGAGGCATTCTCCTCCCTCCTCACTCTCTCACTCCACATGTCCAGTCAGTTTGGCCATTCGTCTTTCCATCGTATCTCTCCTATCTGACCCCTGCTCTCTCTCTCTCTCTCACAACCTTCACCTTAGTTTCTGCCCCAATAAACTCTCACTTGGGTGATGGTAATGGCCTCCTATTTGCTGTCCCTTCCTCCAGTCTTTTCCCATCCAGAACATCCTTAACCCAGCAGCTGCCAAAGGGTTTGTCCTTCAGCTCATATCTCACCTTGTCACTCTCCTACTCAGTGATGTCCAGTGGCTCCCTATGGCCTCTGAATCAAGTACAAATTCCTCCAATTAGCCTTTTAAAGTTTATTTTTATATTTTTTCCTTATATTTTAAGTTCCAAACTATCTGCTTTCTGCTTTGCAAGGGTCAATGTTGAAAAATTATCTATACATATGTTTTGCAAATAAAAAGCTTTAATAAAAAAAGAACTTAAAACACAGTGGAGATTCTTAAATAATTTTAATAAAGGATATTGTTATAGAGGTAAAAAAAATAAAAAATAAAAACATTATTCTGAATAGTTCAAACCAAAACTATCTGCTTTCCTCCCTCCTGCACTAGGTATAGCCACCATTTATCACAGATATGTATAGCTCTATGTATATGTGTATGTCTGTCTGTCTGTAAAACCCTACTACTTATACTTCCTATTATCAGTTCTTCCTATGATGATGGATACTTCCTAAAAAGTTCCATTATTTTAATATTTATAATACTCAAAATAATTTAGTCATTCAGAGTTGTTCTTTGAACAATATTGTTGCTACCATAGACAATGTTCTGGTTTTCTGTTCACTTCACTTTTCATTACTTCATACAAGTCTTTCCATGTTTAATCAACCTGTTTATCATTTCTCTATTCTGTCCCAGTTAAATACCACAACTTGTCTGTGCCCATTTGGTGGGCATCCCTTCGATTTCCATTTGTGTGCCACCACAAAGAATTATTTTAGAACATTTAGGTTTGGGTAAGATAGGTCCAAAAATTCAGGCTCTTCAAAAACAGACAGAATGTCACCCCAAAGTGAGTGTAGAACAGCAGAAATAAACAAAAATTGTGACGAAGTAGTCGTCTTCCTAAGACAATGTGAGAATATCACAGAAAAGACTGGAGCTCCGTGGCAGAGATGTAGTCCTGAGTGAAATGCAAAAACTTCCAAAAACTCTGCTGAATCACCCAATAACAAGCCATGAGGGCAGCTGGGGCGGGGCAGTCTCAAACTTTTATCTCATGAACAGTACTTATGGCTGAGTAAGAGAAGATTGAAGGCTCTTCCACTGTCAAGGGACAGAAGTCAAGGGCAGATGTGCTGACCAGACATGATCTGAGCTGTAGCTGTGGGGGAAGAGGAGCTAGCACACACTTGGTGGGCACAGTGGGGTGAGCACCCGTTGGCCGTAGGCACTTGTGGGTGAGCAGAGTCCCTGGTTTGGGTTTCAGTGCAGAGAGATCAGCTGAAATTGGCAGCCACCAAAGGGACCATAGAGAGAAAAAGAGCCTTTGCAGGACAACATGGCCAGAGGTCCTAGCTGTAGCTTACCAGTGATGGGGAATTCCCAAAGTTGGTCCCTAGGATGGAGCTCAGAAAATAACAGTGAGAACAACCTGAAGCTTGGGGCATCACTCCCCAGACCTTGGGACTGGAACTCAATTATAATCATAAGCTGATAAAAAAATAAAGTAAAACAAAATTAAAATGAGCGAGCAAAGTAGAAAGCAGCTAATTCTGGGAATTAAATTCTTGGAGCTAAAAAAGTCACTCCATTTTCAGTGAGAAACAGCAAATAGTCACCAGTCCAAAAAGAGTTCATTTTCGGCTTAGATTTATCCATTTCTGAGAGGGGAAGATTAAAGTCCTTCCTCTTATAATTTTGCTATTTCCACCTATAATTCATTTAGCTTTTCCTTTAAAAATCTGGTTGCCATAGCATTTGATGCATACAGATTTAGTACTGATATTGCTTCTCTATCTATTGTACTTTTTATCTCCTTTAATTAAATCTATTTTAGCTTTAACTTTGTGTGAGATCTGATTGCTACCTCTGTTTTGTTTTTTTTTTGCATCAGCTGAAGCACAATAAATTCTATTCCTGCCCCTTATTTTTACTCTTTGTGTATCCTCATTTTTAAATGTGTTTCTTGTAAACAACAAATTGTTGGAGTCTAGTTTTTTAATCCATTCTGTTATCCATTTCCATTTTATGGGTGAGTTCATTCCCACTCACATTCAAAATTATAATTATTAGTTTTCATTTCCCTCCATCTGATTTTTCCTCACTGTTTATCCTTTTCTCCCTTTCTTTTTACTTTATTCTCCTTCAGACATCTAATTTACTTCTAATTACTCCCTAATTTGTACCCATTCTAAGACACCCTCCCTTATTTTCTCCCCTTACCTCCTATTTCTTTGTAAGTTAAGAAGACTTTTTTACCCTTTGAGATTTATGTTATTTCCTATTTAACCCAGTTCTAGGTCCTAACACTATCAGCCTTCTCCCCCTTCTTCCTCCACTGTAACAGTTCTTATATTCACACCACGTTTGTATGAGATAATTGCTTCATTTTACCTTTCCCTACCAGTTTTATTTTTTAGAATTATCCATCATACTCAGCTCATCCCCAAACCTTCTAACGATATCTGCCCTTTCAGACTACCCAAATAATGATAACATTCTTAAGAGTTAGAGATGTTTTCCTATGTAAGAAGTAAACAGTCTGACCTTATTAAATTCCTTATAATTGGTGTTTAATATTAATGTTTACCTTCTAAAGTTTCTTCTGATTCTTGTAGGTCAAATTTTCTATTCAGTTCTGGTCTTTTCCTCACAAATACCAAGAAGTCCTTTAATTTATTAAATATTCATTTTTCCACTAAGGATTACTTTCAGGTTTGCTAGATAAGTTATTCTTCCTTGCAAACCCATCTCCTTTGCTCCATAGAATAGTCTTTTAATATAGAATCTGCTAAATCTTGTGTTATCTTGACTGTAGCTATACACTATTAATTTTTTTTCTAGTTGCTTATAGTATTTTGTCCTTGATTTGGGATCTTCAAAACTTAGCTGTAATGTTCCTGTAAGTTTTCTTCTTTTTTATTAAAGCTTTTTATTTACAAAACATATGCATAGATAATTTTTCAACATTGACCTTTGCAAAGCTTTCTGTTACAAATTTTTCCCTCCTACCTCCCACCCCCTCCCCTAGATGGCAGGAAGTCTAATATATGTTAATTATGTTAAAATATTTGACAGATCAAATATGTATATATATATATATTTATCCTGTAAGTTTTCAAATAGTTAACAGTGGATTTTTTTTCAGTTTCAATCTTACTTTCTAATTCTTCTTCTGGGCAATTTTCTTTAATAATTTCATGAAATACAGGATCTAGACTCCTTTTTAAAAAATCATAACTTTGAGGTAGATCAATAATTTTTAAATTGTCTCTCTGGGGAAGAGTTGTTTTTCTAATGAGATGTTTCATATTCTTTTGGTTAGTGTCATTTGAAGTCATTAGCTTCTTCTTATCCAATTCTAATATTTAATGAGTTATTTTCTTCCATAAATTTTTGAGTCTCTTTTACCAATTGGTTGACTTTCTTTTTCTAATTTTTTTGCTTTTCTTGCATTACTCTTATTTTCCCTAATTTTCTCCCAATCTCTCTTGTTTGATTTGTAAAGTCTTTTTAAAGCTCTTCCAAGAACTCTTTTTAGGCTTGTGATCATTTTACATTTCTCTTTGAAATAGAAGTAACTATTTTGCTTTCACTGTTGGAGCCCAGATCATTTCTATCCCCATACTAGGTAGCCTCAGTCAGGTTTTTTTTTCTTCTGCTTACTCATTTTTAGAGGTTTATTTCTTAACTATTAACTTGGTGTTAAAATCAGACTCGAATCCTGAAATGTGGAGATTAATGTCTCAGGCTTCAGTTTTTGATGTTCTTATTTTCTGTACTCTATCTGGAAGCCTGACTCTGCCACTGGACCAGAACCAGAACCTCCAGCATTATCTCCACAAATGCTCCTTCTCCCCATAGTTCTTCCTGTGACTGTAAGCTTCAGCTTATTCCTCTGCCCTGAAACCAAAACCAGGAATTCAGTTCTCCTGCCAATGACCAGAGTCAGAAGGACCCTTAACGTTCATTTGGTGGCTGTACTCCTTGCCCTAGACCTAGAGCTTATTGTTTATTGATTTGAAATTATCTCCCTGGAGGGTAGTCAATCGAGACAGACTACCACACCTGGAGGTCAGATCTTTCCTAAAGTCTTGGACTGAAAAACTGCTTTATCCTGATCTTTTAATTATTTCTGCTGCTCAAAATTCACTCTGAGGCATTTTTTAATATTGTTGGGGGGAGGATTTAAAAGAACAAGGTAAAAAAAAATAAAAATAAAAATAAAAAAGAACAAGGTAATTTCCTGCCTTATTTCCCATCTTCTCAGAACCTTCTCCCTCCCACTTAACATTTGGAGCTCACATATACTACTTGCCCCCAACTTATCTTCCCCATTTCATTGGACATTACTCCCCATCTTGAGCTTTGCAATGCAAGTTGTCTCCTTTCTATTTCTCACAAACAACCTTCCATCACCTGTCTCCCCAAATTTTTATTGATCATTCCCTATGGCTAAAATACCCTTACTCCTCACCTCTGCTACACTTCTTGATCTTAAAGACTCAATCCAAGAACCATGTTTACATGAAGCATTCCTTTCCTGAACCCTGCTAATGATGTCCTTCCCTATCTCCCTTGTAGTTAACTCCCTTCTTTTCTTCTCCTTATGCTTTTATTCACAGCCTCGGAATAGAGGGAGAACGAGCCTCAAAGCCAGTTTGGTTCATTATCAAGTCACCCCAATCTTTTAAATCCCCCCAAAATAAATAGCAGAGAAGGTGTCCAAATGCAGCATCCACAGAAAAAGGTTCCTCACCTATCTCTGAAATCATAGGTGCAGATGAGAATGTACCTATTCCCTTTTAATTTCCATATATGTATGTATACATCTTTATAAACTCTATATACACATAGAGGAGTGTATATATGTATGTATATTACAGAAGAATATACATGTATACTGCTCTGTGTTCCTGTTCTTCTGTGTGTATATATATTTATTTTGTATACATGTATTTAATACATATATATTTATTTAATATATACATGTATTTAATATATAATGTATTTCATACATATATATTTATTTAATATATACATATATTTAATATATACTATATTTAATACATATATATTTATATATACATAAATTAACTACATACATAAATCCATATAACAAATATGTATATAGATACATATACACAACTATTGATCTTAGGAACCAAAAATTTTGGTGCAATTCCAAACAGAGGTAATTAACTGCTTATTAAATACACAAGTGTATCTCCATGACTTGGCACAGGACAGAGAGCAGAAGGGGTACCATGAATTTTTGCTTGTTTTCTTTGAAAACCCAATGAAAACCCAATCTTTCTCAGAACCCAAAGAGTTAACAATACATCTCTTCTCTGCTGGTCTGTATAATAAGCCACTTGAACAATCTCTGGCGAAGGTGTCTGCAGATCATTTCTGGCTCCTGATTGGCTGCAGTTTCTAAAAACCTTCTCCAACGTTCCCTAGCAACCCTCTTCTTCCAAGTCGGGGGGACAGAGAGAGTGGGGGTGGGGTGGGGGGATCATGGAGCTTCATTGTCTCTTAAAGGTCCTTAGCCTTTCTAGCCCAGCTATCACAGCACAGAATTTTTTTTTAAATGATTTTCGTAGACATTTCTTCTTTGTTCTTATAATTCTGCCATCTTCTTTCCTCAAAGGCACAATCCTAGCCTTTCAGGAAGCACATCCAGATGTCCCTTCCACCCAATCCACCATTTAGGTCTAAAATTCAATATATTTTTCATCTTTTTCTACACAGTCCCAGGTAAATCTCTGAGGTTGGAGGTGGGGGAAAGAACCAGGTCTTACCACTAAAATATCTTGTCCCACATATGCAAGAGACTTGACCTGAGGTCTTCATCTGTGTCCCATGGATGGATTTCAATGGAGGGCCTATAAAATTAGCTGGAAAAATATTACTTCTCTGCTTTCTCTAACTAAAAGGGAGCATTTCCTTGAATTTTTTGAAATTATTCTTCTGAGAAGTCCAGTCCTTAGATTGGACCGAGGACCGAGACTAAATAATTAGTAAGAATCCCTGAACTACATTAAGCCTGTATATTTTGAAGCTGGAAAAAAAGACGTAGTCCCTTCTCTCAAAGTGCTTGCTTTGATGGGGAAGGACAAAAAAAAGCAGGTTCACAAATAAGGGTGGTTAAAAGGGGAGAAAGAAAGAGTTTAGGCAAAGTTTAATGAGAAAACTGAGGAGGGATACATGACTTTTCTTTGGTTCATAGCAAAAAGAGGAGAGGGAATCATGCTGGGGAGAACAGAGGGCAAAAACCAGTAATAAAATGTAGTCAAGATCTCAACAGATTTAGAGTCTTTCTCTTTTGCTCTGGCTTTATAATTCCCTCATCCAACCCAGAGCTTGGTACCCAGTAAGCGCTACATAAATGCTCACTCCATGGGTCAGTCACTCAACAAGCTTTCATTAAGGTCCTACTGTGTGCCAGTCACTGAGGATATCATAAAGAAAAGTGAAATTTCAGTTCCTTCTCTCAAGGAACTCCCAGTCTAATGGGACCGAAAGCAAGCAAATAATTATGTACCAACAAAAGAGAGCAGACCAGATTGGAGAGGCTCTTAGGGAGGGAAAAAAGACCTCAAACCCTTTGAAAATGCTTGTTGGTTCCAATTAAATTGAGATGAGCACAGGTTTTTTCAATCCCCTTTCCCAAAAGGTATTGTCATACTTTTTTTCAGGTGTTTTGATCCCTAAATCCCCCTACATAATCAGGAGTAAGACTATAGCTATAATTCCTCATGGTGACCGGGAGAGAACCTTAGTTTGGGGATTTGCATTTATTTATTTACTCAGATATTTTGCCACTTTTATTATCAGCCCATCTTCATTTCCCCTTTCCCACAATTTAGCAATAAAAAGGGAAAAGAAAAGTCCCCACAATAAACAGATGATAATCAGCAAAAACAAATTTTCACATTGACCACTTCAAAATATGTCTCGTTTTGCCTCCCGAGACCATTTCTTCCTGTCACAGGTGGAGATCCTGCTTCATGCTCAGGTCCTCTGCCATCATGCTTTCCCAGCTGGATGTCTTTTTAAATGGTCAGTCAGCTACTCAACAAACAAATTTTGAGCTGCTCCCCTGGGCCAAGCACTGTGTCAAGTGCAGGAGATAGAAAGAAAAGCAAAAACAGTCCCTGCTCAGGAGGAGCTCATATCTAGTGGGGGAGAAAACCTGCAAACAATTCTGTCCAAATGATACGTCCTGAGAAAATGTGGAGCTCTACAGAGGGAAGTTCCAGGGTTCCCTATCCGCTCCAGGGTCAAATCTGAAATCTTCTGTGGGGCTTTCAAAGCCTTTTAAGCCCCTGCCTTGATTCTGAAATTCTAATGATTCTAACAAGATTCTAAGGTTCTTGATGAAAGAAATCATTGAGTCTTCCACACAGGGCCAGGGGTTTAGTAGGAGCTTACTGAATGATGGCTGAACTAGTTCTCAGTGGTCAGTTCAATCTCCTTCCTAACTTTGGCCCTAAGCTATGGCAGAACTGCCAAGCCCATGTCTAGAAAAGTCTCCTCTGACATTACCTACTATGTTGGCAATAAGTTCTCTTGCAGGCTCCTGGACAAAAATCAAAGAAAAAACAAGTTTATCAATGTATTTAATTGATTCTTTGCTTCCTTCCCAGAGAAACTATTCCATACTTTCACTTCTCTCCTCAACTGGCACTCAGAGGACCTGCTGAGTCCCAGGGGTACATTTTTAGTGTAAGAGTTTATGCCTTGGGAAAGAGGGAATGCTACCATCAGGACACAACTGATGGTTCTCTTGATTTTCTAGATGTAAGAAAGTCATAGAGAAAATTTTAGTAATGGGAATTAAAATCAAAAGATTGCCATGAAGTTTTGCAAAGGTCAATGTTGAAAAATTACTCATATGTTCTGTAAATAAGAAGCTTTAATAAAAAAAAAGAAAAAAAGTTTGCCATGCATACATTTTTTCCAGAGAACTATTTACCACCACAGCTCTATTCTCATCCCTATCTACCATTTAAGGACTAAGGATTTTCAGGAAAAAAATTGAAGTCAGTCTCTCTGTGTGTGTGTGTCTCTCTCTCTGTCTCCCTCTGTCTCTCTCTCTGTCTCTGTCTCTTTCTCTCTCTCTGTCTCTCTCTCTCTCTCTGCCTCTGCCTCTGTCCTTCTTTGTCTCTTTCTCTCTTTTCCATTTTTTTGTCCTCCTAATTTCTTTCTCATTATTTCTCTCCATTCTCTCCTTTCTCCTTGTCTTCT
>JAJPUD010001731.1:0-17498 GCA_023553655.1 Myrmecobius fasciatus | reverse complement strand
GACCTTATCACTTTACTAGATTTAATGATCACTCATCTGCAAATGCCAGCCACATCTATGTGTCAGTCTCTCCTGAGCTTCAGGTCCACCTCGACAATTGCCTATTTACATATTTCAAATTGCAGTGTACCAGGGATATCTCAAAATCAATAACATGACATTCAGGAGGGATCAGTAATTGGGCACAAAAAAGTCACCTTCACTAGTGTGAGATGGGGGAGTTTTTCTGAAAAGATCTGGGGGTTTTAGTGCATCGTGAGCCCAATTTCAATGAGCAGCCAAAATACCCTATTCATTAATGTGTCATTCCTTCCGTAAATTGGGAGATGGGGAGATAGTCCCACTTTTCACTTCTCAAAGCACCTTGTGAGGATCATGTTCAGCCCTGTGCCTCATGGTTGACAAAAGCTGGAGTGTGTCCAGGGAAGCACAGCCCAGAGGGTGAAGGGTCATCAGTTTATGACACTTACAGACCAACTGAAGCAGCTTAAGATATTTGGGCTAGAGTAAGGAAGTTTAGGGAGGACATGAGAGCCATCTTCAAGTGAGGGCAGGGATATCACAGGGAAAAGGGATTCTATCTGTTCTGTTTGGCCCCAGAAGAAAAAAACAGGAGGATGAAATAGGAGCTGGAAAGAGTCTCAACAAGGCTCAATGTCCTGTAAGTTAAGAATCCCTATTACACTAAACCTTGGTAGAGGAGACATGTTCAGTGTAAAGAAAAGTCCCAAGCAAAGTGCTATGTAATATGTGGCATAATCCTGAATGAAGGAATAAAGAATCTCCCATTTTGCCAGGGACAGGACCCGTTTTCTTTTTTTGCATTTATTTATTGATTGATGTGCTTAGATTTGCCACTGTTGTTATCAGACCCCCTCTACTTTTCTTTTCCAGATATTAAAGAAGGAAACATATAAAAAACTGTCCAACATCAATGGGGCTGTACAAAAGTACCAAAGGGGAAAGAGTTGCCTAGAGAGGCGGGTCAGAGGCTGGAGCATCCCTTACTACTTCTGCTGTGCTGGGGACTCCTTTGAGGTATAAACTGTGCTCAAAGGCTGCTGAGATCCCTATTAACTAGGAAATTCTTTGCTGCTTGGAGGTCCAAAACCTCCTCACTTCTGCCCCATACACCCTTTCTTTTCCCTCAAAACTCCACCCAAGCACCATTGCTACCTGAAGCCTTCCTTTCCTGAGCTCACACCTGATAATGGCATCCTTCCATCACTCCCTTACATTTGACTCCCTTGTTTTTTTTTCTCTTTATGTCTTTATTCTAGGAGTAGATGAGGACTCAGTCTCAAAAACCAGTATGGTTCGGTATCCCTTCTCCTGGGATAGTCCCTTTACCTCTCTGCTATAAGCAGGTATCTCCCTGGCAAGATAAATAGCATGATAAATAGGTTATTCACCTAGATTATTCACCTAGGGGATCCATATAGCAATGAAACCAAAGTTGAGAATATGCCTATTCCCTTTCAGATTAGGTTTTTTTTACATTTGTGTGTATGAACATATAGATGGAATCATATACATTTAAACATGAATAGAAATATTTATACCTCTTTTTATTTAGACATATGTACACATGTTTATATAGTTATATCTGTATGTACATGCATACATATTGTGTATATAAATATATACATATGGGCATATATATGCATATATTTGTATCCTCAGGATCTGAAACAGACAGGAAATGTTGTATGTTTCATAAAAACTTGCTTGTTTAACTTGAAAACTTCATGAAAATCCAATCTTTCTCAGAACCCAAAGAGTTAACAATACATCCCTTCTCTGCTGGTCTGTATAATAAACCACTTGAACAATCTCTGGCGTAAGGTATCTGCAGATCATTCCTGGCTGCTCATTGGCTGGAGCTTCTAAAAACCTGCATCAATGTTCCCTAGCAACACTCTTCCTCCAAGTCAGGGGGGAACAGAGAATGTGGGGGTGGAGTGGGGGATTATGGAGTTTCATTGTCTGTTCCAGGCCCTTCCTCGCCCCTACCCCACCTAACATAGCACAGAAGGAAAAAACAACTCTCCTAGACTTGTCCCTTTGGCAATATAATTCTGCCATTTTCTCTCCTCACAGGTAGGAGCCTGGTTTTTCAGAACCCTCCTTCTGGAGTCCATCCTCATGTCCCATCCACCCAATTCACCACTTGGGTCTATATATTTCCTATATGTTTCACCCTTCCACACACATAGTACATGCCCTAAGTATGTGCCAAAGATGTATAAAGTCAGGGAAGAAGTGGGAAGAGAACAACCTAACCTTGCTACCCAAAGATTTTGCCCATATATGTGATGGATTTGACTTGGAGTCTTAACCTGTGTTCCATGGATAGATTTCAACAGGGAGTCCATAAAATCAACTAGGGAAAAAAATTATTATTTTTTTATTTTTTTACTTTTATTAAACCTAAAATCAAGCTGAAATGCAGTATTTCCTTCAATTACTTCAACGTATTTTTCTAAGAGCGGGTCCAGAGGTATCTCTATATAGCCAAAAGCACATGACACAGAAGTAAGTTAAGAATCCCTATTATACTAAACCTTGGTAGAGGGGACATGTTCAGTGTAAAAAAAAGGTCCCAAGCAAAGTGCTATGTTATATGTCGCATAATCCTGAATGAAGGAATAAAGAATCTCCCATTTTGCCAGGGAAAGGACCCCAGTTTTCTTTTTTTGCATTTATTTATTTACTGATGTGCTTAGATTTGCCACTGTTATTATCAGACCCCCTCTACTTTTCTTTTCCAAGTACTGAAGAAGGGAACATGATTTTTCTGGGGTTTAAAGCAAAAAGAGGAGAGGGGATTATCATGGGATGAGAAGAGGTACCACTAGACAGCTGGAGTCAATAATTAAATTTAGGGGAGTCACCATATTTACGATCTTGTTCTTTTGTTTTCTGCCTTTGTGATTCCCTCATCCAGCCCAGAGCATAGTATACAGTAAGCCTTCCTAAATGTTCACTCTATGGGTCAGTCAGTAACCAACATTAATTAAGGTCATACTATGTGTCGGGCACTGGGAGTGACTTAAAAAAGTCACAGTTTCTTCTCTCAAGGAGGAGCTCCCAGTCTAATGTGAGAGAGAAGCAGCAAACAACTAAGTACCAACAAGAGACAGACAGGAGAGACTGGAGAGGCTCTCACAGGGAAGGCACTGAGCACTTAATAAATGCTTGTTGATTTATTGATTGCAATTAAATTGGGATTAGCACCAGTTTATTATTAAAAGCCTCTTCCCCAAAAATCAATTCTATCGCTTGTTTTCAAGAGTATAAACCCCTGCAACTTGTTGCATAATCCTGAATGAAGCTATTATTCGAATCCCTCATTTTTCTAGGGAGAGAGCCCCAGTTTTCTTTTTTTGCATTTATTTATTGATGTGCTTAGATTTGCCACTGTTATTATCAGTCCCCCTCTACTTCTCCTTTCCAAGTATTTAAAAAAAATTAAAAGAAATTTAAATTTTTTATTTTTTATTTAAAATAAAATTTAAATTTTCTTTTAAAAGAAATTTAAAAGATTTTAAATTTAAAAGAAATTTTTAAAAAAGAAAGGGATTTAAAAGAAAAAGAAAGGGAAAAATCATCACAATAAATATCAGCCCTACAATTGCCCATTTCCAAAGCAGAGTCCCATCTGCCTTCTGAGCCTATTTCCTCCTGCCACAGAGGTGAGTGAGCATCCTGATTCATCCTCCAGTCCTCTGACACCATGACCAGGTGGTTTAACACCTACTTAAGGTTGGGTTTCCTGAGGAGGAGAATTCAATAAACATATTTTGAGCTCCTACTATGTGCTAAGCACTAAATGTTAAATGCTGGGGATACAAAACAGTCCCTCCTCTTGAGGAGCTCACAGTCTATATGGGGAGAAAACATGAAAATAATGGTGTACTAACTCTGTACATGAGATAACTTAGTGAGGAAGAATATTCCTCCTGAATCAGGGAGATCAGGGAAGGCTCCCTGGAGAAGGGAGGAATTTCCCTGGGACTTGGAGGAGGAAGGGAAGCCAAAAGGCAGAGAGGAGGAGGGAGTGAATTCTAAGTCTGGAGGACAGCCAGAGGGAAAGTCTAGAATGGAGAGGTGTTTGAGGAACTTCAAGGTCCGTGTCACAAGTGGGAGGATATGTGGGGAGGGCTAGAGTGTAAGGAGGGAGAAGACTGAAAATGTGTGTGTTTAGAGGAAGGGAGGGTAGGTCATGAAAGTCCAGCAGAAGAGTTTAGATTTGACCCTGGAGGTCACTGGGAGCCACAGAAGTTTATTGACCATGAGGGTGACATGGTCAGTGACAATTTTACTTTGAAAAGATCCCTTGGAGCATCATTGTGGTAGCAAAGAACTGGAAAGTGAGGGATGTCCACTGAGGAAAGGCTGAACCAGCTGTGGGATATTATGGGAAATGAGGAGCAGGGAGATTTTAGAAAAACATGAAGAGACTCGCATGAAACAGGGAAGAGGGAAGTGAGCCGAATCAAGGGAACAATAGATGCAGGAAGAGCAATAGTGTTGGAAAGATAACTGTGAATGACTAAGCTATTCTGAGTTTTCTAAGCATTCATATCGACTACAAAGGATCCATGGAGGAAGATGAGATTCACAGTAGAGAAAGAAGTGATAAATAGAAGTGTGAGTTGTATGGTTTTACATATAGTCATTATATATGCATTTATCAATACATATCTATGTCAAATGTAGCCTTCTCTAGTCAGTTTGAAGAGGGAAGGAAAGAAAGTTTAATACCCAAAATGTAAAAAAGAAGAAAAAATGAATTAAAAATGAACTGTCAAATGGTAGCCTTCTCTATTAAAATTTGAAGAGAGAAAGAAAGTTTAATACTCAAAATGTAAAAGGAGAAGAAGAAGAAGAAGAAGAAATTAATTAAAAAGGAAAATTCCTTTGACAACTGAATTAAAAGTTAACTTGAATGGGAAGACAGTTGAGGCAGGTAGTCCCTTCCAGCAGCTCATGGAAATAGCCAAGACATGACATATTCAGGATGGCTCCTGGACAGGACTGAACAATAACAACATCAAAAACTCACATATTATCTTTCCCCTTCACCCCACTTGTTTCCCAAATTGTCCTGTTCCGGTGAAATCACCACCATTCTCCCAATTTCATACTTTGGAGTTTTTCAAATATTAGATTGCTATAGACCTTGATTATTGTGTCTTGTGTATCTGATCCTCCACTCTGTTTTTCAGCCAACATCAAGTGGTTTTGATGACTGCGGCTTTATAATATAGTTTGGGGCTTGATATTGCTAAGCCACCATCCTTTGTAATTTTTCTTGATTAATTCCCTTGATATTCTTGACCTTTTGTTCTTCCAGATGAATTCCGTTATGATTTGTTCTAGTTCTATAAA
Organism: Myrmecobius fasciatus; assembly: GCA_023553655.1. Lineage (NCBI taxonomy): Eukaryota > Metazoa > Chordata > Mammalia > Dasyuromorphia > Myrmecobiidae > Myrmecobius > Myrmecobius fasciatus. Next base: position 12,104 of record JAJPUD010001731.1, on the reverse strand, counting down.
ATAACGCTTTGGTAGTTTGATTGGTAGGGCACTGAGTAAGTAGACCAATTTAGGTAGAGTTTTCATTTTTATTATATTAGCTCAGCCAGTCTCATACTTTGGATATTCTCCTCCCTTCCTCACACTCTCTCACCCCACGCGTCCAATCAGTTCCCCAACTGGCCTTCATCTCTCCACCATATCTCTCCCATCAGACCCTTGTTACCTTAGTTCCAATAACTTCTCATTGAGATAATGGCAATATCCTCCTAATTGCTATTGTTGTTTTCAGGCTCTTCCCAGCCAGTCCACTCTCAACCCAGCAGCTGCCAAAGGGATTTATTTCCTGAAGCTCAGATCTGACCTTGTCCCTCTCCTACTCAATAATGTCCAGTGGCTCCCCATGGCCTCCAGGATCAAGTACAAACTTCTCTAGTTGACTTTGAAGACTTTATCCAACCTGGTCCCCAACCATTTTCTCCACCTCATTGGCCATTACATCCCCCATACAAACTCGCATTCTCTGTGTTCCTCCCAAATAACCGCACCCCTCCTGACTCCCTGACTCTGTACTGGACGTTCCCCATCCCTAGAATGCCCTTCCTTCTCACTTCTGCCCCAAACACCCCTTCTTTTCCTTCAAGACTCAACCCAAGCCCCATTGCCCCATGAAGTCTTCCTTTCCGAGCCCACACCTGCCAATGGATTTCTTGCCTTCCTCCCTTTTTACTTTCTTGTATTTTTTCTCTTTGTATTTTTATGCACAGCCTAGGAATGAATGGGGAGCCAGTTTCAAAGCCAGTTCTCAAGCTCCCCCCTCTTCCCCTGGCACAGTCCCTTCACATCTGTGCTCTGGTACCTCCCTGGGATGATAAACCACAGAGAAGGTGCCCAAATGCAGCATCTGTAGAGAAAGGTTCTTTACCTGAGGCACCCCTTTATCAGCAAAATCAATCACAGGGAGAATTTTCCCTTTGGTTTTTTACATTTATATTTGTTGATATAGATATAGATATCCAGCTATAAAGGTACATATATACATATATGGATATTTATGTATATATACATATTTACACACACACATATAGTAGTTTCCCTAATTTTGTATTGCTTTGCTTGAGAAGTCAATGGAAACCAAATCTTTCTCAGAACCCACAGAGTTAACAAAAAACAGCCCTTCTCTGCTGGTCTGTATAATGAGTCACTTGAACAGTCTCTGGCGAAGGTATCTGCAGATCATTTCTGGCTCCTGATTGGCTGCAGTTTCTAAAAACCTGCTCCAATGTTCCCTAGCAACCCTCTTCCTCCAAGTCAGGGGGGACAGAGAGAGTGGGGGTGGGGTGGGGAATCATGGAGCTTCATTGTCTGCTCCAGGCCCTTATTCTCCCCTACCCCAGCTATCACAAAACAGAATAATGGCTCCCAAAGACATTTCTCCTTGGTCCTATAGTTCTGCCATCTTCTCTCCTCACAGGTACCTCTGGTTCCCCATTTACCCAACCTACCCCTTGGGTCACAGACATTTTATCCTTCCACACCAGTCCTAGGTCCTTACCTGATTTATGATTTATAAAGAGATTTATGAGATCAGAGAATGGAAAGGGGAAGGGGAATTGATCTGGTCTTAATATTGAAAGATCTTGCCCCATAGATGCTAGGAAATAGACCAGAGATCCTTACCTGTGTCCCATGTATAGATTTCAAGAAGTCTATAAAAATAAAACCTCACACTCTTTGTTTTCCCTGGCCTTAAACTGAAATGTAATGTTCCCTCCAGTATTTAAAAGCATTTTTCTGAGAAGGGGTCCAGAGACTCCCCTGGCTGGCAAAGGACCATAATACACAAATAGGCCAAGAATCCCTACCACACTAAGTTTTGATGATGAAACAAGACACAATTCCTGCCATCAAAGTGCTTTCAATCAAATGGGGAAAAGATGATACAAATAATTGTGACACAAAGAGGGGAGATGTTCAGTATAAAGTAAAGGTCAAGGCAAAGGACTATGAAAAAAATGTGTGAAGGGACATAGGACTTTTTGGTGTTTTGTAGCAAAAAGAAGAAAGGAAATCATAGAGGGGAAAGGACACAAACTAGGCAGCCAGAGTCAATAATTAAATTTATTAAAGATCTCGATATGTTTAGGATCTTGTTTTTTTTGTTTTCTGTCTTTGTAATTCTCCCATCCAGCCCCAGAGCTTAGAATACAATAAGCCCTTAATAAAGGTCTACTATGGGTTAGTCAATCAATAAGTACTTTTTTTAAAAGGGCCTACTATGTGCCAGGCACTAGGGGGGTGACATAAAGAAAGGAAGAGCTCCTTCTCTCAAGGAGCTCTCAGATTAATGAGAGAGACAAGAAGCAAACAGCTCTGTGAGGGAGAGATGGAGACAGGAATAGAGAACATCTCACAGGGAAGTGAGTTGTTGATTGATTGCAATTATATTGAGATTAGCACAAGTTCATTATTAAAATCCCCTTTCAAAAAATAAAATGTAATACTTGTTTTCAGGGATATTGACCCCTAAATCCTGCAACATAAAAAGGAATTAAAAGTACTACTCTAATCCTCCATTGTGGCTGGGAGAGAACTCCAGTTTTCCTTTTTCTGTATTTATTTTTTAATTTATTTTTGTCTCTGCACTTTTTCCATCCGTTTATTAAATAAAGAAATAAATAAAAACCCCATAGTAAACATAGTTCAGCAAAACAAATTCCCACATTGGCCCTTTCCAAAAACAAGTCTCCTTCTGCCTTCTGGGTCCATTTCCTCCTGGGGATTTTGCTTCATCCTCAGGTCTTCTCATCCTGATTTCCTGAGCCATGGAGCAGAGTCAGTCAGCTACTCAGCAAATACATTTTGAGTTCCTACTATGTGCTAAGCAAGTAAATGCTAAGTTCTGGGGATACTAAGAAAGGCAAAAACAGTCCCTGCCCATGAGGACCTCAGAGGCTAGTGGGAGATAAAACAACTCTATACAAATACTATCTATATGTGATAACTTGGCCAGGATAAATAGAGGAAGGATAGTTCTCCTGAATCATCAAGGGAGATCAGGGAAGACTTCCTAAAGAAGTAGGGATTTTCCCTGGGACTTGGAGGAAGGTGGAAGGCCAGGAGACGGAGAGGAGGAAGGAAAAAATTTCAGGAGTCCTGGGAGACAGCCAGAGAGGAAATCTAGAATGGATTTGAGGACCATCAAGGCCAGTGTCCCTAGATGTTGGGGTACATGGAATGAGTAGGGTGAAAGTTGGAATAAGACTGGAAAGTTTTGGGTATGGGGGAGGCATGAAGGGCTTTGAAAGGCCAACAGAATTTCAGGTTTGACCCTGAAGTGATGAGGAGGAAATTTACTGAGCACCCAATCAATATTCATTGAGAATTGTACTTTTAAAAGATCCCTTGGAGCATCACTACTTGTAGCAAAGTGGAAAGTGAGGGATGTCCATTCATTGGAGGATGGCTGAACAAGTCTATGATGGGGCTGGAATACTACTGGGATATAAGAAATGAGTTGGTTTTAGAAAAACAGAGAGACATGCATGAAATAAGGAAGAGTGAAGTGAGCAGAACGAATATTAGATGCAGTAATAAGAATATTGTTCAAAGAATAACTGAAAGACTGCTATCCTTGTATTATAAATAGTCAAATCAACTACCTGAAGGAAAGAAGGAATCCATCTCCAGAGAAAGAACTGCTAAGTAGAAGTATGGATTGTTTGGTTTTGTGTATTCATATATATATACATACACACATATATATGTATATATAAAATTTCATCCATGAGGAAGCTGAGACCAGGGAGAGGCAGCTGGGTGGGTCAATGGTCAGAGCACTGGACGAAGATTCAGAAAGACCTGGTTCTCAATCCTACCTCAAACACTTAACTGTTTATTCTGGTCAATCACTTAACTTCTCTGGGGCTCAGTTTCTCCATCTGCAGAATAACAAAAATGGATTTCCTGATCTCCAAGTTCCCCACCAGCTCTAAATCTATATCCCTGTTATCTCTGAACCCATGATTCAGAACTTTCTCTCTTCCTATTTCTTCAGACCAAGTTTTCCAATGCATTCAAATAAGTGAGCATTCTTCATATCAATCATACTCATTCCTACTTCCAAACTTCCCCTTTCCTCTGCTTCTTTCCCTGGGACCTAATTCAAGATGCATCTCCTCCATGAAGGGACCCCAGCCCATAAAGTTCTCTCCCACCTCAGAAGTCATGGAGCTATTATGTGGCCTTCAGCTGTTTGCTTGTTGGCCCTCAAAAGTCTTCTTTCGCCTGGAGAGACTTACATGAACTGATGCTGAGTGAAGTGATCAGAACCAGGAGATCATTATACACGGCAACAACAAGACTATATCATGATCCATTCTGATGGACGTGGCTCTCTTCAATGATGAAATGCTTCAAATCAGTTCCAATTTTTCACTGAAGAAAGCCATATACTCCCAGAGAGAGGGATGTGAAACGTGGACCACAACATACCATTTTCATGCTCTCTATTGATGTTTGCTTGCATTGGGTTTCTTTTCTCAGATTTTTTTTCTTGTAGATACAATTTTTCTTACATAGTAAGATAAGTACGTATACATATATTCAATTTGTCAAGTATTTTAACATAATTAACATGTATTAGACTTCCTGCCATCTAGGGGAGGGGTGGGGAGTAGGGGGGAAAATTGGTAACAGAAAGCTTTGTAAAGGTCAATGTTGAAGAATTACCCATACATGTGTTTTGCAAATAAAAAGCTTTAATAAAAAAAGAAAGTCTTCTCTCTACTAAACTAAGAATAAGAGCTAGAACTTTAAGGTTTGCAGAGACCTTTATGAATAGTTTCCATGTATCCTCAATAACTTGGGAAGTCAGGTGCTCCTATTATTCCCAAATTGTAGATGATGAAACTGAGGGAAGCGGGTGAAGGGGCTTCTCCAAGGTCACACAGCTAGGAAGCATTTGAGCTCATGTCTTCCTGCCTCCACATTCAATATTTTATTCACCACATCCCTGCCTCTGATTCTAAAATTCTAATGATTCTAACAAGATTCTAAACTTCTTAAGGACAGAAATTGTTGCATCCTCCATACAGGGAAAGGGAAAGAGCTTACTGAATGGTGGCTGAATTAGTTCTCAGATCTCCTTCCTAACACAAGCCCCAAGCCATGGCATTATTTCTCATTATTTCTGATGAATCAGGACCCCCAATACACAAGTCCACAAACTGCACATGACTGATCTGGTGCCTCTCTTTCACCCTTCTGGACAAACTCAGCCCCTCTCCTCCTCCTCCTCACTGCACTGACTTGTCCAGGTCACACCAGCACTGGACCCAAGCTCTGGACTTCCAGTGGTCAGCTCTTCTGCTCCTCCTAGACCATGGGACTTCAAGGATGGGCAGGTCCCAGGATGGAAGCAGCTGGGGTTCCCCTCCAGACTCCCTGAGACTGAGCCAGGTCACTTCCACTTTTGGAAAAGCTACATGGCACCTACTGAGTGTGTATCTCAGGGCTCCCCTTGACAGGGAGGTCACGGTTTACCCTGAGTAACTTCAGATAATCTAGAAAAGTCTTGTCTGAAACCATCCAGAATCTTGATAATCACTTTTTTATAGCACCCGGTTCATAAAATTCAAATAAAGAACAAGCTTATTTAATGTATTTAGTTGATTCCCTTTCTCCCTCCCTCCAAAAGCTATTCCAGACCTTCAGTTATCTCCTCAACACTCAAGCAAAAGTCCAGCTCACTAGAGCCAGCTGTTAAATTTTCAAAGTGAGCACTCATACCTCAGAAATGAGCAAGAGATGCTTCAAAGCAGAACCCAATTCATTATTTTGTGGATTGTATAAACTTTAAAAAAACCAAAGAGAAAATGTTCAAAATAGAAATGAAACTTAAAAGTGTGCCAGAAATATACTTTTTTTTCAAAGAACTGGTTGTTAAACATTTAACAGTCACCCTCTACAAAGCTCTCCCTCATCCCATTCTATTAGCTAAGACCTTTTCCTTCAGTAAGAAAATTGAACTCCCCCCTCAGCCTTTCTCTTCATCTCAAACTCCATTGGAATCATCCCCTACTCTCTGCTTCTTGTTCAAATCTTTCCCTTTTCCAGGTGTCCTTGATTCTATGATCTGTTCTTTGTTCCACCAGATTGCCCTCAACTCACCTTTTATTTCTCTATCATAGTCTTTCTCTCCATCCCTTCCCTATATATTATGCCTTCCATTCTGCCTCCAAAGATGCTCAACTGTCCCCTATCTTTATAAAGAACCTGCAGGAGGCTCTAAAAGTCCCTCAAGCTAAGATCCTCTTTCTCTCCTCCATTTCCCTGTGAAACCTCTAGGGGAAAAAGACTGTTCTGATTGTCTCTGTGTCTAATCTTCTTAGACTTTAAGCTTTTGTAATCCAGTTGATAGCCTCATCCCTCAGGTGAAACTGATCCATCCTAAAGCTACTGATTGCCTTTTTTAAGTTTTAAAGTTTATTTTGAACTTAAAAACTAAGTAAGAAAAGAAAAAACATTGCCATGCATACAGCAGAATATGAGAGGATTCAATATAAAGCAATAAATTTCCATTCCAAGAAAACTTACATAATAAATACTATATATTGTTAACAAAGCTGTCCATCTATTCCTTGCTTCCTTGTAGGTTCTCTTTTGTTCTCTGTGTGCACTTTTTACTTTGTTGTTTTCCCCTTCCTAGCTCCCTCCAAGTAGGCTATAATTTAGCATGGATATATACTTAAATAAATAGAAGGATATGTATATGTGTAAATATACATACATATACACACATAGATATACATAGATACCTATAAACATGCATTACATACACATAAATACTACATGTGTAAGATTATACTATGCTTATTTCGATTTGTTATCTATTTTTTGAAGGTAGCATTTTTCTTCCTAAATTCTTTCCATATATTTCTAAATCAACCAGTTGATCATTTCCTACAGCACAGCAATAATCTAATCCAATCCCATTCTATTTGATAGATTGTCTATGAAAGTTTTTTCCCCAAACTTTTGGCATCCTTTTAGTCTTGACTTCATAGATTTTATTCATACAAGAAAATTTTAATTTAAAATTATCCATTTTACACTTCAACAATGTTCTCGCCTTGTAATATTGCTTAAAATCTAATATTACTGAATCTAATTCCTCACATCTCTCCCCCCCCAAATTTTCTTGAAGCTCCTGATCCTCTCTTCTTCCAAATAAATCTTTTTATAATTTTTTCTAACTCAGTAAGAGAATTCTTTAGTGACTTAATTGGAATGGCATTATATAAAGAAATTATACAAAACTATCATTTTTTAAATTATATTGGCTTTGCCTACCAATGAACAACAAATATTGCTTCACTTATTTAGATCTAATTTTATTTGTATAAAAAGTGTTTTATGTTTATATTCTTATAGTTCTTGGGTCTGTTTTGGCAGGTATACTCTCAGATTTTTTTATACTGTCTAGTTATTTTAATGATATTGATTAACATGACTGATACATAGTATAGTTTCTCTATTTTTCTCTTTTGATTAAATTTATTTTAACTTTAAAATTTGCCTGAGATCATGATTCCTATCCTTGCATTTTTTACATAATAAATCCTATGCCATGTATATATATATATGTATGTATGTATGTATGTATGTATGTATGTGTGTATGTATGTGTATTCTTTATTTTGTTTGTATCTCTTATTTTTATAGTATTTATAGAATATTGTTCAATTCAAATTGTTAATCTGTTATTAGTTTCCATTTTCTGAGTCAATTCATCCCATTCACATTCTAACATTTTGTTTACCTCCTTAACTTCTCTCTTATTTATTTTGTGGTTTGATTTATCAAGTTCTGAGAGAGGGAGGTTGAGATCCCCCACTATTATAGTTTTGCTGTCTATTTCTTCTTGCATCTCTCTGAACTTTTCCTCTAGGAATTTCCATGCTATACCACTTGGTGCATATATGTTTAGTATTGATATTGCTTCATCATCTATGGTACCCTTTTGGAAGATATAATTTCCTTCTTTGTCTCTTTTAATTAAGTCTATCTTTGCTTTTACTTGGTCTGAGATCAGGATTGCTACCCCTGCTTTTTTTTGTTTACCCGAAGCATAATAGATTCTGCTCCAGCCTTTTACCTTCACCCTGTATGTATCTCTATGTTTTAGATGTGTTTCTTGTATACAACATATTGTTGGATTCTGATTTTTAATCCAGTCTGCTATCTGCTTCTGCTTTAAGGGAGAGTTCGTTCCATTCACATTTACAGTTAAAATAACTAATTCTGTATTTCCTGCCATCTTATTTACCCTACCTTATGCTTTTCTCTTTCTTATCCCCTTTCTCTCCTTCCTACTATTTTGCTTTTGATAACCACTTCCCTCAAACAATCCTTCCCCTTTAGAGCCCCACCCACCCCCTTTTTCCCCCTTTCCCTCCTGTTTCCTTATAGGTACCATTCACATTCTAAGCGATAATGACTTCTTGTATATTTTTCTTATTATTATTTTCCTTATTATCCTTCTTATTCCATTCTTATCCCTCCTCACTTCTCTGCTTTACTTCTGCCCACTGCGTTGCCCTCTAATTGCTTAACCCCCTCCCCGCCAAAAATCCCTCCCTTATCTTCTCCCTTCACCCTATCTCCTTCCCCTCTTGTTTCTTTCTCAATTTATAAAACTTTTAGACCCTTCTGATTATATGTTGTTCCTTCTTTATTCTATTCCCTTTAATCTACATCCCTTTCTGTACTTCCCCTCATCCCATTCCCTCACTCTCTTATTTCTTTATAAATTTATAAGACTTCTATACCCTTTAAATGTATGTATTGTTCTCTCTTTAACCCATATCTGATATGAGTAGGTTCCAGAACTACCAGCTCTCTTCCCCCATCTAATTCCTCTGAATCATTTCTTCCTCTCACACCTCATTTATATGATATAATACATCATTTTGCTTTTTAGAATCAAATGAAACTCAGTTCCACCCCAATTTTTCTTTTGAACTACCCAATTACTAAAACTAATCTAATACTAATACATACAGTACAGAGTTCTATGTATAAAAAGTACCAACTTATTGAGTCCCTTGTAGTTGGTCTTTGATGTTTGCCTTGTGTTTCTCTTGGATCTCGTATGTTAAATTTTCTATTAAGTTATGGTTATTTTTGTGACAAAATCCTGAAAGTCCATCAGTTCACTGAACATCCATTTTTTGTTCAGAATTATACTTAACTTTGCTGCATGTAATGTTTTTGGCCACAATCCCAGTTCTTTTGCTCTTTGATATATAATGTTCTAACACTGGAATTCTTTTAGTGTAGCTACCACTAGGTCTTGTACAATTCTAATTGTGACTCTGCCACATTTGAGTTGTCTTTTTCTTATTGTTAATGATATTTTCTCCTTAACCTGGACGTTTCAGAATTTGGCTATCATGTTCTTGTCATTTTTCTCATCCTAAGATCTGTTTCAAGTGGTGATCAATGGGGTTTTTAATTTCCACTTTCTCCCTTTGTCCTAAAACTTCAGAGCATTTTTTCTTAATTATTTCTTGCATTATTATATCAAAATTCTTTTTTGATTGTGGCTTTCAGGTAGTCCAATTATTCTTATGTTCTTTTCTTGACCTCTTCTCCAGATCAGTTGTTTTTCTTATGAGATGTTTCACATATTTTATTTTGTTCTATTACTTGTTGGTCCCATAACTTCGTTGGCTTCCCCTTGCTCAATTCTAGTTTTCAAAGGATTGTTTTCTTTCTTAAGATTTTAGATCTCCTTTTCCAATAGGTTGACTTTCTTTTCATAATCTTATTTTTCTTAGATTGCTCTTATTTTTTCTTTGGTTTTTCCTCAGTCTTTCTTACTTGATTTTCTTTTCTTTTTCTTATTTATTTTTAATGTGTTTTTTGAGTTCTAAGAATTCTTTTTGGAGAAGTGACCATTTGAGTTTACTATTTGGGGTAAGAGAAACTATTTTTATTTCAGCATCCTTCTCTGAAGATGAATCCCAGTCTTCTCTACTCTAAGTTTCTATGGCTGGATTCTTTCTCCTTTGCTGTTCATTTTGCAGTAAAGTAGAAAAGAGATAACAACCCATGCATTTAGAGGAGCATAAAAGTCTTCCAAATGTTCCTGGGGCATGGGGATTGGGCCACTGGACTAGGTGCTCCTTCAGTTCTCCCCTCTGGCTTGGAACCCGAAGCCAAGAACGCCACCCTCCCCTAAGTGCCCACAGCCATTGGTGTTCCTGCCCCACTGCCTCTGCACTCTTCTGGAGAAGGAGGATGGCTGGGACAAAGGCTGCCTCCCAACTCAGCTCGCCCCATGTGCTATGTATGCCCTTTGGAACTAGCCCAGACATGTTAGTGCTTCCTAGAGCCCGAGCTTTTGTCCTGGGTTGCTCTTCCCATTGTCCCAGGAGGAGACTTTTCTTGTTTGTTTTCAGGGCCCCCACTTTTTCATACTAAAGCGCTATTTTCTTTCATTTCTGGAGGAAATCTGGAGAATTTTCTGAATTTCTACTCGGCCATTTTCAAGAATCCTCTCCCCAATTACTTTTGAAGACAAATCCAGTAATCTTATCTCAGCTCCCTTTCTTCTTGCCCTCTCTCTTGCATTCGACACTTCATCCTCTCATCCTGGAGACTCCCTCTGGCCTTTGGTAATCCAACTCTCCTGGTCCTTCTCCTGGCTTCTCATCTACCTCACTAGCCATGTCATGTTCTTCTAATCTGAGTGTGCCCTAAGGCTTCTCTTCTTCATCTCTCACTCTCTGTCTCTGTCTTTCTCTCTCTTTTTCTCTTTCTCCCTCTCTTTCTGTCTCTCTCTGTCTCTCTTTTTCTCTTTCTCCTCTTTCTCTCTGTCTCTCTCTGTGTGTCTCTCTCTTTTTCCCTTTCTCTCCATGTCTCTCTTTTTTTCCTCTTTTTCCTTCTCTCTCTATCTATCTCTCTGTCTCTTCCCTTATCCCTTCCTCCCTCTCTTCAGCTCTCTCTCTCTCTTTCTCTCTCTCTTTATCTCTATCTCTCTTTCTCTTTCTATCTGTCTCTGTCTCTGTCTCTCCTCTCTTTCTCTGTCTCTGTCTCTCTTTCTCTTCCTCTCTCTCTTCAGCTTTTTCTCTGACTTTCTCTGTCTCTCTCTTTTTCTCTTTCTCCTTCTCTTTCTCTCTCTCTGTGTGTATATCTTTGTATCTCTCCCCTTATCTGTTCTTCCCTCTCTTCAGCTTTTTCTCTGACTGCCTCTCTCTCCTCTCTCACCTCACCTGCTCCCTGGGTTCTCTGCCATCTCTCTGACCCCCAGATCTTCCTCTCTCCCTTGTGGCTTTCTTAGGTTCACCAATGGCCTCTTTAGAAATCTCAGATCTCGATGCCTCGGGGACAAATGAAATTGGCCGGGTGACATTCACTAGGGATCGATGATCAATCTTCTGTTTGGTGCAAAATCCACTTTATGAGTGTAAGGAAAGGGAGGTGAGGATCTCTCATGGAAAGTTCTGGGGGATTTAGTACCCTGGGACCCAGTGTGGGGGAGCAGTGTGGAATGGCAGCCAAAAGGCCTGGCTGAATTCTGTGCTGCAGGAGCAAGGCCCCCCTCCCTGACTCGGGACAGGGGATGGACTTCTGCCTTCCTCGGGACTCGCGGCTCAGCTCGAAGCCGACAGCCGGACGGGGCAGGTAGGAAGTTCGAGGGCCGTCTCTTCGTGTCTCATACGGACTGACTGACGACTGTCATGTTCAGCCCGGAGTGAGGAGGAGAGACATCTCGAGCGTAGGGCCAGACGTCCTTGGGACAAGCCAGTTCCCCAATTTGGCCATTCATCTCTCCACCATTTCTCCCACTGACCCCTGCTCTCTCCTCACTCAGGTAATGGCAATGGCCTCCTAATTGATGTCTCTGCCTCAGCCTTTTCCCCACTTCTCCATCCTCAAGCCAGCAGCTCACAAAGGGATTTTCTGAAGCTCACATCTGGCCTTGTCCCTCTCCTCCTCAGGGATGTCCTGTGGTTCCCTATGGCCTCCGGGATCAAGTACAGACTTCTCCTATTAGCTTTCAAGACCCTTTACAGCCTGATTCCAAGCCATCTTCCCCACCTCATGGGACATTGCCC
>JAJPUD010001730.1:379272-396009 GCA_023553655.1 Myrmecobius fasciatus | reverse complement strand
ATCCACTACATGTTAATTATATTAAAATACTTGACAAATCGAATATATGTATACATGTTTCCACACTTATCATTGTTGTGCAAGAAAAATCGTATCTACAAGAAAGAAAAATCAGATAAAGAAAACACAATGCAAGCAAACATCAATCGAGACCATGAAAATGTTATGTTGTCGTCCACATTTCACATCCCTCTCTCTGGGTGTATATGGCCTTCTTCAGTGAACAATTGGAACTGGTTTGAAACATTTCATTGTTGAAGAAAGCCATGTCCATCAGAATTGATCATCATATAGTATTGTTGTTGAAATGGCTTTAAATGTTAGGGAATTATTATATGAAATCAAAGTCAGATTCAGTCACTTCCATTTTGAACCATGTACAGGCATCTTATTATTGGCTTTGGACTATTAATCATGTGTTATTGAGATGAATTTTTGTTTACCTGGTATATTTATTAAGTGCCTATTATGTGCCAGGAATTATGTTTAAGTGCTAGGGATACAAAAAAAAAGACAAAAGACGGTGTCTGTCCTCAAAGAAGCTCAATGGGGAGAAGAAAACATATACAAACAAGCTAAAAAGGGCAGTGGGGATAAGGAGTGGTACCCCACGAGGAGTTCATTGAGTAGAAAATGATGCAATGCTTGTTTCTCTGGGTACGCTTCTTCTTCTTCTTCTTTTTTTGGTACGCTTCTTAAGAGGAGGATCTGGAAGGAACTCTCCAATGTCCAACCTCACCCTTCACCAATCAGAGGGAGGGAGGGATTTCTTAAGCTAAGAATGAACATTCAAAAGTCTCCAGTTGGTCAAAAACAGTCAGTGTTCAAGGGAGAAGGTAATGGTTGTGAGTAAGGAAGGAAGGAAACATTATATGTCTTCACCAGGGTTGCCACCATATAGCTCATAAGGGCACAGAAGTCCTGTGGCTTCCATCTCTGTTGTGTTTCTTCTTTCTGCCTTTAGATAAAGAAGTGTTGAAGAGGACTATAACTTTGTGAGCTCTGAATGGTCAGAATATTGAAAGAAGTCCAAGAGTCCATAGTGGCCATATTTATTAGAGGCCAAGTATAAATGGCATGGAATTGAGGTTTTAAAAAACAACCTGATGACCCTAACAGTAATTGAGACGCAAAAATCAGTTAATTAATCCACATTTGGAAGTAAATTTAGTGATATGAATGCACTGTAGCAAATACCTTAAGTGTTTATCTACTCTTTTTAAAAATTTTTATTTTATTCTGAACTTAAAAAACTAAAACAAACACGTCCATACCATAGTAAAATAGAAAAAAAAAGATGATTATAAATGAAATTGTGAATCTACTGTGTAAAATTTATTATTCCTTTAAAATATATTATTTAATTATCATGTAACTTTTCTCCTTTTCTTCCCTCCCCTTCCCTAAAGATGGATACCATTAGACAAAAATATGTATGTATATATGTATGTGTATATATATCATATATATATACATGCATGTAAAACTATTCTATATATATGTCTATTTGCCACTTCTTTCTTTGAATGTAGGTAGTTTCTTCCTTCATATGTCCATAGTAGTTAATTTGAGTATTTTACTTTTCCTAACTGGGGGAGGATTTGGCAGGGTCACCTTTAATATTACTTTGTAATTGCCAGAAACCACCAGCTTTTCTTAAAAAAAATTGTTGTTATATAAAATGTTTATTCTTGCTTCTGCCCATTTTGTTCAAGACCTGGAGTAGTTGTGGGAAAATATAACACCTTGTCTCCCCTCTTCCCCCCATTTCAGAGTAGAAATGGTTTGTTACTTCTTTTCTTGGTATATCTTTGCAATAAATATGCCTTCATAAAAGGTAATTTATATCAGTTGGTTAACAAATTAGGCATAAGTTATTGACTACTAACATAGGGGTATAGCATTATATGCTTATGGATTTAGAAAAAGGTAGCCCTATAATTCCTCCAAAGTACCACTAGAACCCTGGGAGAGATATGTAACCAGCTAACTTCTGGGAAATTTAACATCAATATGAGTGTGACTTGGGAAGAGGTTTCCTAGAGTTTTATATGAATTCCAAGTCTATACTTTCTTCCATATAGCAATCTTTCAAACCTTCAAAGGCATTTTTCATGTTGTTCCTGTCTTCTCTTCTCCAAGATAAAGATAACTACTTTCTTTAGTTTTACTTAACATGGCACAATCTGTCAAAAACTATGAACCCCAGGAATTTCAATACCTACTTTGAGAAATATTTTTTACATAAAGTTATCTGCCTTCCAGCTGGACTCCTTAAAAATAGAATATATATTACCATTGTTAGTTGTAATCTTCATTATGCAAAATTACTTCCACAAATGAAGCTAAGATGAAGCCTCCACAATTAAGGATGAACAATACAATTAGCATGTTTTGATGTAGATTTACTACCACAGTTCCAACTATTAAGTCAACTATTTAACTAGTAATACTAAAATTCTAACTTTTGTCAAAACTTCTTGCTTCAGTGACTCACAGTTCATTTGGCATTCCCTTAACACTAAATTTCAAACTGGTGTGGTGCCAGTGGAAAAATAAAACTCTGATTTCACTTCAATCAATGGGAAATGTCTGCATTTCTTCTACCTAAATACTCTTCTCCCTACCCCTAACACAAAGCAAAACAAAGCATATAATCTAATTTTTAATAATTAATGAATCAATAATGTCTCCTCAATTCAAAACTACTGAAAATATTGATACATAAGTGACCTTTTCTTTTTTTTTTCTTTTTTTTTGCTTTTTGCTGAGGCAATTGGGGTTAAGTGACTTGCCCAGGGTCACACAGCTAGGAAGTGTCTGAGACCAGATTTGAACTCAGGTCCTCCTGACTTCAGGGCTGGTGCTCTAACCACTGTGTCACCTAGCTGCCCCAACCTTTTATTTTTTTAAGTAGGAAAAATTAATTTTTTTAAAAAGGCAATCACAAAAATATCTTGCTTTCTGCTCTGCCATGAAGTTTTTCATGAATCCATAGATGATTTTCTCTAACTATTGTCAGAGGATTATAGATGAACAAGTGAGATGGACCTTCAAGATCATCTGGTATGACCCCGTTATGTTACAAATGAGAAAACAAGTCCAGAGACAAAATAACTTGCCCAAGATGATACTAGTAATGGCAGAGTTAAGATTAAAAATTCAGTCCTCTGACAGCAATACAGTACTTTTTAAAAACTGTATGATGCTGTCTACAATATCAACTACCATCTATGCATATAAGGGACATGTCACATGATTATTAATGACAATGATTCTTAATAGAAAATATAATGATAAAAATGATCCAAACAACAATGTAAAGACATATAAATGCCTTTATATGAATTAAGGTTTTATGAAAAATACATTCTAGAATCAGGGAGCAGAATACTGGATATCACAGGAATATGGATATGTATTTTTGTACATGCTAATACAATGTGTTACTTATAATCACTACCTATAGTCTAATTTTTTTCCACTGAAATCCTAGTATGATGCCTCATTTTGCCATTTTAAGTGATTTTGATTTCTTTAAGGGGGATAAAAATTCTAGTAGGTGCTAGGGAGATTTTATTGTAGGCAGAGCACTGTGTTAGACATTTGGAGAATAGTTTTGCTAAATTTGGAGAAGGTAACCATCACAAACTTATCCTTTGTTGTGGCTCAGGTTTTTTCAGTCCTGTATGACTGTTTATGGCTTCATTTGGGGTTTTCTTGACAAAGATACTGGTTTTCCATTTCCTTCTCCAGCTTATTTTACAGATGTGAAAATTGAGGCAAACAGGGTTAAGTGACTTGGCCAGGGTCACACAATTAGTAAGTATATGAGGTCATATTTGCATTTAAGAAGATGAATCTTCCTAACTCTAGGGTCAACTCTCTATTCATAGCATCATATAGCTGCTTTCTTTGTATCAGGGCTAAGAAAGACTCCTTTTTGTTTACTGTTCAATTACTAAGGAATGCCTTATTTCATTCCAATAACATATCTGAACTTACAAAGTTCTGCCATCTGACCTGCCTCTAGCAGAGATCATCCAATCCAACACTCCCATTTTACAACTGAAAGAAGAGAGCTTTAATGACTTGTTCAGGGAGATACATGTAGTTATAGAACTGGGATACAATTCCTGGTCCTTCGAATGATAAATCCATTCTTATGTCTACAATATACTGCCTGTAATTCTTCTAATGATCTTCTGAATTCTTATTTATATTTGTTATGCAATAATATTATAGCCACATGGCGTAATTTGTCTCATAAGCACAGTGTCTCATGAACATGGTCTGATAAGCATGAATATGGTTGTGATCTGAATCCTTGAAGGGAATACCTACATGAATGAAATCACTTAGCTTGCCTTTCTGGCTCCTACTTATCAAAACAAAACAAAAACAATCAAGCAAAAATAACAAAATATGTTCAACCTGGAATGAGTGAATAAGCTAATCCTAATGATTTAAATGAACAACAGTATTTCTCATAAAGCCCTCAACAACTAGGGAACAGAGGAGATAAGAGGGTTATTCTGGTTCATTTGAAAACATGAATGAGGAACAGGCAATGGTTTTAATCTTCATGATTACATAGTAAAGGCATTCTCTCTGTAACCATGCAGAGCTCGACTTTTTCCAAGACTTTATAGATGGTTTAACAAATTGCCATGACTAAATTATTCATCAAGTGAAGGCCAATTCTGATAGTTAGTCATAGGCATTTATTAAGTACTTGATGTGTCCCAGGCACTATGCTAAGTTTTAGGGGGATAAAATATATTTAGGGGGATACATATATATATATATGCATATATATACACATATAGATGTATATATACATCTATATGTGTGTGTGTACACACACACACACACACACACACACATATAGTCCTTGTGCTCAAAGAGGTTATTTATTCCAATGGTGGATCCAATAAGTAAATAACTAACCATATGCTAAATATATAGTAGGCAGGAAGAAATCTCAAAGGGGAAGACACTGTTGAACTAGGAGACTGGGAAAGGCTTCCTATAGAAAATGGAACTTGAGCTGAGTTTTTAATGAACTCAGGGAAACCAAGAAGGGAAAGGGTAGAACATTCTAGGTATGAGGGACAATATAAGCAAGGGGACAATATTAGCAAAGGGAATTCAAAAAACTGAAAATAGGCCAGTATAACTGGATTATAGAGTATGTGGAGGTGAGTGGGAGTATAAAAATATGGCAAAGATAGAAAGGAAACAAGTTATAAAGAGTTTTAAATGTTTATCAGTAGAATTGGACAAATGTTTGAATAGCCGGTGTTTGGTCTATCACTGGGCTCCTACTCAAAAATCTTTCTAACTCAAATTTAAAAGGTTTTGTACAAATAACTTTTTGGAGGTTTCTAATCAACAAACATAGTCTTCAGAAGCTCACATAAAAGCAAGTAAGACTTTTTTTGTGGAAGAATCAAGTTAAAATGTGGGAGGTTGTCCTTTATGTTCCTGGGATTTATTGTAACTTTAGGAGAATTGTGTGAGTTGAAGAAAGGAATAAATGAGGGATAACAGTATATGATTCTGAAATATTGTGAAAGGATCTGGACAGGACCACTCTTTATGTAGAGCAAAGTTCATTGGTTTTAGGAAGGTACTCTGGCATATATTAGGGAAGAAAAAAGGAAGCAAAATTCAAATCCATTCAAAAAAGCATTTGCTGACTGCCTGCTATATAACAGGCATTGATATATACAAAGAATGAAATTAAACTTCTTTCATGTCCTCAAAGAGCTTTATATTTTAGGGGCTAAAAGTATATAAACAATAAAATTAAAAAACAAAATAAGAAAAAAAAGGGTAAAATAATTATAAATTCATTTCAATGGTTCAAGGGAGAAAATAACAAGTGGAGAGAAGATAAAGGAAGGACTATAAAAGACCACTAGTTATGCTTTGAAAGAATAAAAAAAATCTAGAATGTGTTAGGTGAGAAGGGGATTATCATTATATCACTATGTATAATAAGAAATCAAGGGTCAAGAAGGAGAAACCATGATGGAGAATATTTGGGTGATCATCAATGAGAATAGAAAAAGAACAAATTTTGAGGTAAATGTATAAAATAAAGCACTCAGGAAAAATCTATACTATCTGAAATGCAGATCAACAGCTTTTGATACTTTACTCTTTCTCCAAAGCCTTTTCCCCTCTGACTGGAGAGCAGAACAAAAACCTTATCCCAAAGCCTTCATTTAAAGAGGGTTCATTGAGTTCAGTCCTGGATATATCTCCACCATTTTCATGCTCTCAGTCAGAAACTAAGGACTAAGTCCTACTAACTATTTCCTCTACCCTTTTAAAAATTTCTTTCCTAAAGAAAAGGTGATCTTTTTGTTTCCCTAGCAGCACTTAGCACAGTGTCTAATATGTACCAGGTACCAAGTACCAGGTGCCAGATAGGTGCCTGACAAATTTTTATTGAGTTGAAAATTGAACCCATATCAGAAGAAAGAAGTAGATTTTCAGTAGTACAAACAAATCATGAACTTGGCAGAGAGACATAATGTAGGAGTAATGGAAGCCTGATGCTTAATCTGCTAAAAGAAAAACAGGGGAGAAATTCTTGACTTGCTTTGCTTATAATTTTTTAAAGATAGAATACACCAGTCAATGTCTTCTTCTGCTTATGATTTTATTTTATTTTTTATTAAAGCTTTTTATTTGCAAAACATATGTATGGGTAATTCTTCAACATTGACCCTTACAAAGCTTTTTGTTACAAATTTTCTGCCTAGTCCCCGCCCCTCCCCAAGATG
Source organism: Myrmecobius fasciatus (assembly GCA_023553655.1). Taxonomy (NCBI): domain Eukaryota; kingdom Metazoa; phylum Chordata; class Mammalia; order Dasyuromorphia; family Myrmecobiidae; genus Myrmecobius; species Myrmecobius fasciatus. The sequence goes on along the minus strand of JAJPUD010001730.1, from coordinate 389,212 downwards.
GCAAGAAATCCACTACATGTTAATTATGTTAAAATACTTGACAAATCGAATATATGTATAGTTATTGCATCATTTTTTGTGCAGGAGAAATCATATCTACAAGAAAAAAATCAGAGAAAGGAAACACAATGCAAGAAAACATCAATAGAGAGCATGGAAATGTTACGTTGTGATCCACATTTCATCTCTCTCTCTCTCTGGGTGTATATGGCTTTCTTCACTGAACAATTAGAACTGATTTAAAACATTTCATTGCTGAAGAGAGCCATGTCCATCAGAAATGATTATCATATAGTATTGTTGTTGCCATGTATAATGAACTCCTGGTTCTGCTTATGATTTTAACCAATCAAGAAGAATTCCTTATTAGAGTTGAAATGATAGTAGGTGACATTTATATAGCTTCTTTAAGGTGGTCAAATACATTGAGGCAATTGGTGACCTAAAAACAGAGCCCTGGATTGGAAGTTAGGAAGACATACATCTGTTGTATACATCAGGCTGTGTGACTCTGAGGAAGCCAAAGCCTGTCTTAGCTTTAGTTTCCTTATTGGTAAATAATAACAGCATTTACCTTTCAGGGTTGTTGTAAAAGCCAAAAGAGATAATGTGTGAAGCATTCTGAAAACCTTGAAATATTGCATATATGACATTATTATTATTATTAATTATTGCTATATTGGATACCTAGGTATTATCAACTCCATTTTATAAATGAGGAAACAGGTTTAAAGGATTTATATTCATATGGGTAATAAATTTAAAAAAATCAATGTTCATATATATATATATATAAACAATCCATGTTTATATAGCTAATAAGTAAATATCAGAAGTAAAATGTACTGTGGATAAAAGTAAGAGTAGGTAACTAAGGATAATTGCAAAGAAAAAATAGAGTCTTAGAAGGATGCCAAAGGATCAACATAACACCTTGTTTTTAGTTATGTTGGGAACTATATGCAAGATGAAAGTTAAAAAAAGAGAAAGCTGCTGTGCAATCAAGATGGACAATGATATCAGAAGAGAGAGATAAAATTTTAATTTGTTTCCATTTATTCTATCAAGGGGAATGAACTGCAGAATAGGAAAAAATAAAACCAAAAAATTGTGATTAACAGGAGATTAAAATCCATGAGAGGATATCTTGCTGACCTAAAAATGTTCATGTCATCTAGCCTGGATGAAATATTTCTCAGAATATTGAAAACACTACCATATTTGATTATTATCACTATTGATGATTTTTTTTTGGAGAAGGGAAATAAGATACAAGAGGAGAAACAGTCAAATGTGGTCTACTTTTCTAAAAAAAAAATGAAGAGGACATATTCTTCAAGCTCTTGGCTACAGAAATTGACTTCTTTTCTTGGCAAAATTTTGTCATGTAGCATTAAAGGTGAATTTGTGTCTATTAAGACAGGGAAGTTGAGACAGTATGAGATCATTAAAAAACATACTAATATTCTTTCATTTTCTAACAAGCTTACTAGATCAATACAAAGATAATGGTTTAATAAGATATCTGGATTTTGGTAAAACATTTGTCGTAAATTTGTTACACCATTTCTATAAAGAAGGCTAAGAGATATGGACTAGATGAAAGTTCAGTTCAATACATTTGAAGCTGATTAATCATCAAAGCCACTGTCAACTTGGGCTTAAGGTCTCTATTAGCGTGCCATAGGGATTTGCTTTTGTTGTTCAAGATGAGGTAGAAGGAAATATAACACTTTATACATCAGGATCAGGATCCTAGAATATTTCAATTAGGATAATGGACCAAATCTAAGATACACTTAGGAATTATACAATTGAGGATGGGAAGTGGCAATATAAGGTTTTTGTTTGTTTGTTCTTTCCCAATGGACTGCAAAGTCAGTATAAGGCAACAGTTTGATAACAAAGAAGCCAAATGAAGCAGAAAGGATTAACAGGAGCACCATGCTGAGAACAAATAATGTAATGTTATATTTTGTGCCTTTTAGACTGTAACTGGATCACTATAGACAATCTGGCAAGTCATAGTTTAGGAAAAGAAATATTGGCAAAGAGAAGCATGTCCTGGGAAAGGTAGCTAGGGTAAGTGAAGGAAATTATGCTATAAGAGGATCAGCTAGGAAAATTGGTGTCTGAAGAGGAGAAGATAAATGTTTCTGAGTATCTGAAAGACCAATATATGCAAGGGCGACTACACTTATTTTTTTTTTACTTAGCTATGGAGACAAAACTAAGTCCAATAAATGAAAATAGTAGAGATGCTAATCACTAATGTTTGCCCCGTAATTAGAGACATAAAAATGAATTTTTCAGTGGGTTTATCACCTCCAGAGGTCTTAAAGTGGAAACTGGATCATCTCTTGACTAGGACATTGTTGAGGACATTCAGTGCACGCATTAATCAGACTGGATGAGCTCTAAAATTCATAATTTCATTTTGAAGGTTCATCTTTAGAAGCTACTCAGTTATTTGACATAGCTTATTTTCTATCTTATAGTAATCCTATGAATTAAAAAAAGACAAAGACAATTATATCCCTTCAGTGATTGAAAAATTCAGAAAGATAGGCAAAAACTTGACTCAAGGTAAAATAAGAAGTTAATGGTGAGTCAATCTTCTGAGTCTAGCATTTTTTCCACCCCACCAAGACACCTCCATTTTTTAATAGGGAAAATAATTTATCATTTTGTTTTTTTCTGTTCCAAAGAGGCCAGAGACAGGAAGAAAAAGGGCATTCCAGGAAGTAGACCCCCTGATAAGTTTCCCTGAAAAATGTTATTCACCAAAGGAATTGCTTCTGAGGCATTATAAACAGAGTTCAGATGTCAATAGAACCCAATAGTAATTCTATTGGGGCACTGATTATAGACCTATAATAGCCTAAGAGGTCAGTTGTAAAGTTTCTTGGACAGGATATTGTGAATGGAAGTTTTTTCCATTAATTTAGATTAAATATTAAAATGAATAACTAATGAATGTTTGATGGACCATTCATTTTAATATTTAATTTGGTAACATTCCTTTTATTGAATGTTTTTACCTTTCTTTTAATCTGCCACAGAAATATGTTGGCTATACTGTTAGCACTGATGGGCTAAAACTGAGTAACAGCTGGTCAGGGCAATAGCCAAGGGCTTGATGAATGAGTCTGAGGTTGTTTCTCCAAGGCATGTGTTACAGCTTTTGGGAATCATTTATTGTCACTAGGCATACTCATCTAGCATTTTCCTAATGTTTTCTGTGATTACACTTGGTGTAATATTCATTCATTCATTCATTCATTCATTCTTTTTAGAATTTAAAGGCTATATCTGCACCCACTTTTTCTTGTGTCTTTCACATTGCCTTTAAAAACACGTTATGAATTCTCAGAAGGATAAGGAGGGGATAAAAATGCCTTTCCAAAAGTGGGCTTTCAGAAAAGCTTAAACATAAGGTTTGAATAGGATTCTATCATTTTATTTGCCATTTACAATTTTGAAAAAGACACAGCTGTGGCATAATACACCAAGCTGAACCATTATATATGTGCATTAAAACACCATTTTTGAAAAGCTTTATGATCTTCCCAATGTGTTTTTGATTAATATGACCAGATATTTTAATTATTCATTTTCAATTTCATCATAATCATAATTTTTGTATATTTTGTAGAGAATAATAGACCTCTTTCCATCTTTCCATCTTCTTTCACTATAAGAAATGCATGGGATTCAAATCCTAAATTTTTTCTACCTTGTGGAAAGGTAGGAAAAATTGTTAAATATATAGGTTTTTTAATTTTGTAATATTTGTAAGATCAAAGTAAACAATTGGAACCCAAATGATAAATGAACAAGACCACAGTATTATAAGCCTACAATATTTTGAAATAATGACTCCATATGTTTTGCCAAGTGGGTGAAATGCTTAATTGAGACCCAATCAAATGCTGCCTAATTTGCATTCCCTAGAGTATTTGCTTGCTTGATTGCTTAGTTGACTTCTAAATTTGATTTTAAAAAATTCCCTCCATCCAACTCTATTAAAGGGGATAAATGGGTATGTTCTATGGGCAAATAAAAGGCTACTTCAAGATGGGCTACAAGTGGGGAAAGGAAAGGGAAATTTAGTGCTTAACACACTACTTCATCATCTGTGAAACCTTCCTTTTTAATAAGCTTAAAATGACAACAAAATCAGTTCTGAGATATCTGTCAAGTTTAAAATTTTTCATATGTTCTAAAAACAAAAAAAAAATAGATTCTGGAGCTAATTCCCTTTTTTGTTGTTGTTATTGTTGTTTTGTTTTGTTTTCCAGAGCATTTGAATAAGATTTCCCTTTTGGTTTAGCCATATCATTTGTTACCTTTCAAAAGTCATTATTACTATTCCAATCTTTTTTAAAAATTTTCTCATTATTTTTATGCCCACAGAAAAGCTATTTTAAGACTACTAGCACTGGTTTTTATGTCCCACTTTAAGAACATGAAACTTCTTTTTCTTAGCAATGTACCCCTTATGGAATCATTGTGATAATAGTGAGGAATACTCATCTGGGAGTTAGGAAAAGTAGGTTCTAGATTTAGTTATTCGCTGGGAAAACACTTGATTTCTAAAGTTTTAGCATTTTTACTTGTAAAATGAGGAAAATGCAACCCACTGAAATCCTAGCCATCCATCAAAACCCAATTTAAATTCTCCTTTTTCCAAGCAATTCCACAGATGTTGCATATTCTTGGTCCATACATTTCATGCACTTATACATTGTATTGTATAATAGTTTTTACTTATATATGTGTTTTATTCCCCTACTAGATTATAAAGTCCATGAGGGCAGGGACCATGCCATTTAATATTTCTATCTTGAAGTACACTATTTTTCCCCTAGAAAAGATTTTTAAAAACTCCTTTGAACTTGTAGTTAATGGAATTAGAGTTGTTCGAAGGTCTCCTCTAGTTCCAATTTTCTCTGAATCTACTTTAGTTTCATAAAATCTGGTTAATAGACTTCCAAAATCATAGGCTGAAAGAATTTTTACTTGGGAAAGCAAAAGTTGCCTTTGACCTTTATTTTATGTTAGCTGCTTAATTCTTATTAGGTTTGATGCCCAATTTCCTTTAGGCCTGTTTGGGTATATGAACCATTGATTACTTTCATAGCTCATGTAGTGGTGCCATGAATAAAGCATGAATATCTTTCTTTTAGGCATAAAGAACATAAGCGTAATGAGTTAAAAAGTAATGAAAGCTACAACTTGGATTCTTGTACTTTGCAATCTAGGTATGTGTCTTGTGGGTCTTTTACTAAGAAGTTTTTTTTTTTCTTTTTGTGGAGGAATTTATGAAATCCTTTTCAACTTATAGCTTATCACAATCAAATAGGTGAAAATTATGATAAAACCCAAAAATATTAACAATCACAAAGAACAATTACTTTCTTCAAAATTTTCCTTGTGTACTCTGACAAAACTCCCAAATATTGACAATCACAAAGAGTAATTATTTTCTTCAAATTTGTCCTTGTGTACTCAATAATTTCATATGTTACTATGCATATAACTGGAAATTGGCCAAAAATTTATTTTCTAGCATGTAAAACTCTGTATCTGTGAAATGTTGTTAGCCTGTCTTGTGAGATACATGTCTTAATGTATCCTTGGCCCCAAAGGATATCTTTTTCACTGGTCCTACTTTATTTAAAACATCATTAGGCTTACCAGTTTATGAGTCAGGGTGACCTACTAAAGTGGAGGTGCATATTAGCTTGAAGACTCTAATATATGCTCTGTCAATGACTCATAGTGTAATCTTGAGCAAAAACCCCAACACTAAGTTTCTTTGTAAATGAGGAAACTTCACAGAGGTGTTCCGAAAGCTAAAAATACAGTGTCCAGTTGAATGCTTTGAATAGAGAACATGCAATTTCAAGGTTTTACATTTCCTATTTGGTTTTATGGATTACAACGTATTACTTCTGACAAAGATTGGGAAATTGGAAGGTCACAAAGCCCTGGGAAGTTTTCTCTGAGAGAAAGAGTATATAAATTAATTTTTTTCAGCAAATTCAACTGTAAAAAAGTAATATAAAGACAAAGCTAGTTAGAATCATTCTCCATTATTTCTTCTTCTTTTTTAGATGAAAAGGTAGCATCTTCTCCTTTCTAAGGTCAATATTTCTTTTTTTAACTTTTTATTTGCAAAACATATGTATGGGTAATTCTTCAACATTAACCCTTAGAAAACTTTCTGTTACAAATTTTCCCTCCTACTCCCCACCCCTCCCCTAGATGGCAGGATATCCACTACATGTTAATTATGATAAAATACTTGACAAATCGAATATATGTATACATATTTCCATACTTAACATTTTTGTGCAAGAAAAATCATATCTACAAGAAAGAAAAATCAGAGAAAGGAAACACAATGCAAGCAAATATCAATAGAGAGCATGAAAATGTTATGTTGTGGTCCACATTTCACATCCCTCTCTCTGGGATTTCTTCATATGGCTTTCTTCACTGAACAATTGGAAGTGGTTTGAAACATTTCATTGTTGAAGAGAGTTAAGGTCAATGTTTCTAAGGGTACTTTTGGTTCAATGCCCTCCCATCTTTTCTAATACATTGCTAATACAATCATTCCTTGTCCTCAATCTCCCTATCTAAATGTTTCCCCTCTGCTGCCCAAGTGTCCAGAATCCTTTAAGAATGTTCCCTATTGGGGCAGCTAGCTGGTGCAGTGGATAGAGCACCATCCCTGAAGTCAGGAGGATCTGAGTTCAAATCTGGTCTCAGACACTTAACATTCCCTAACTGTGTGACCCTGGACAAGTCACTTAACCCCAATTGCCTCAGCAAAAAAGCAAAAAAAAAAAAGTTGCCTATCTTACCATTCCTTCCAGTTATTATCCTCTATCTCTCCTTCCCTTCACAACCAAATTCCTCAGAAAATGCTTGTTTGTCCTTACTGCTTCCACTTTCTCTCCTCTCATTCATTTCTCAAGCCTTTGTAATTTAGAATCTTAGATTATTATTCAAATTTTATAGCCTTTTCTCATTTCTTAACCTTCTTGACTTCTCTGAAGCCTTTCATACAATTAACTGACCTCTTCTCCTGGATATTCTTTCTTTTCTGGCTTTTCATGACACTGCTTTCTCTTTGTTATAATCTTATTCTACTGCTCCTTCCCAATTTTCTATGCTAATTCATCATCCATTCCATCACCCCCAACTGTGAATATCCTATCTTATGCAATCCTCTTTTTTTATATTATCCCCCTTTGTAAATTCATCATTTTGCATGGATTTAAATATCTTCTTTATGAATATCTATATAACCAGCTTTAGTCTCTCTCCTAAATGTGGCTCATATAATTATTCATTCCCTAGTTACTGGATACTTATTTGGTGACTACATAATTACTAATTATAAACATACAATTATTTCATTACTATTATTGCCTTAAAAGAAGTGTTCTTTCTCTTAAGAAAAGCAGAATTCACAGTAAGATGTATTGCAATTTAGAAGAAAATAATAATACATGCTCGCTTTGAACTGAAAAAAAAGAACATCTCTATTCACTTCATTACTTCTGGTAGGTGACTGATACTTCAGCATTATCTACAATAAACATCACTTTCAAAATCATAACAACAATAACAATAGCTCATATTTACATAGTGCTTTCAGGTTTTTGCAAGCTTTTCTTTGATTCTTGGGTCCAAAAATGTATATCTCTACACTACTTTTTAAAAAATCACCTGTCAGGAAGATACTACCTGCTTCATCAAAGGTCCTCTGCACACATGGTTGGCCATTGTTTCCATCAGAGCTTTTAATTTGTTTTTCTTTACAATGCTGTTGTTGCATAAATTGTTCTTCTGGTTCTGTTTACATCACTCTGTATTATTTCATGCCACCCAGGAATCCCTGAAATAATCTTTTTCTGTTGTAATTATTTTACAGTACAAAAACATCCTGTTATGTTCCCATGCTACAATTTATTCAATGATTCCCCAACCGTCTAAGGAAATCTAACCTCCTTAGCCTATAGCTCTTTGTTTTTCTCTTCTCCTGCCTCTTTTAATTTTTCCCTTAAAGAATGGGAAACTTGCTTTGTGCACAACTTTTGCCTTTCAGATAATCTTCTATACTTTTTAAAACCCCATTTGTATCCCTAATCTCATTTATTTTCCTGTTGAGTTTGATGTAGCTCTACACTGACCTCTGGGTGGGTATATAAACCTGTGTTCAACTCTTTTGTCCATTTCAGATAACAGTGAGGTCCATTTTAAGTCAGTTCTGTTCACTCTTCTCTTTGTATGATTTGTACACTTGTATCCTCATACACTATGAATAACAAGTTTCAGAACTTTTTGTGATATAGTATTACTTTTATCTTTCTTTCTAATTCCCCTTTTGAAACTGTCAGAATAGAACCAATCCACTTTTTCAAGAGACTTTATTTTCTTTCCCTGTATTAGAATATTAGCACTGCTTTATCCTACAAGACCAGCCTTTTGCTGAAATAGAATTCTCTGGGCTACTATTTTTGCATCTCCAAAAATATATTGTTTCAAATATTACAGTGAATGGTAATATCCAAAGAAATAGTACTAATATATATAGAAAATATACATATACATACTAAGTATACATAGAAAGCAATATATATATTTATTTATTAAAGCTTTTTATTTTTCAAAACATATGCATGGTTAATTCTTCAACATTAACTCTTGTAAAACCTTGTATTCTAATTTTCCTCCCATTTTCCTACTCCTTCCCCTAGTTGGCAAATAGTTCAATATATATTAAACATGGTAGAAATATATGTTAAATCCAATATATGCATCCATATTTACATACATATCTTGCTACACAAGAAAAATCAAAACAAACCAGAAAAAAATGAGAAAGAAAACAAAATGCAAGCAAATAACAGCAAAAAGTGAAAATGTTATGATGTGAACCACACTCAGTTTCCACAGTCCTCTCTCTGGGTGTAGATGGTTCTCTTCATCACAAGACCATTGGAACTGGTCTTAATCATTGATCATCATATAGTCTTGTTGTTGCCGTGTATAATGATCTCCTGGTTCTGCTTACTTCACTTAGTATCAATTCTTGTAAATCTCTTCAGGTCTCTCTGAAACCATCCTGCTTGTCAATAAAGCAATATTTTGATGATCAGCAGACTAGTAACAGAAATGTTAACAATGCTGATTAGGAGTCAATCATTTGCGCCAACCATTTGATATGGATAAGATTTTCATATTTCTTAAATGAGTTTGGCTCTACATCTTTTTGAAAACCTTTAAGTGTGGTAAAATGTGAGTTATTACTATACACATTAATAATGTTTTTACAAAATAATGTTGCCTAAAAAGAAGAAATTAAACAGTTTCAGAAGATAGTGGAAAGACTTTTAGGAACTGTTTCTAAGAAAAACAGTAGGAAAATAATGTATGCAATAATAACAGCATAGGAAAAAATTTGAAAAACTTTTGAACTCATATTAATACAATGAGAAATCATTCATCCAGATGAATGAAGATGAAATATACCACTTATCTCCTGAAAGAGATTATGAACTTAAAATACAGAAAGAAATCTACATTTTTGACTTGATTAATGTGAGAATTTGTTTTCCCAGATTATGCAGCCATGTCTTAAGGATGTTTTTCTTTTTTAAAAATTTGTTCAAATTGGATATAGGAATTAGTAGGATAGTGGGACTAAGAAATTAAAAATAAAAATAATTTTAAAACAGAAAAAAGTGTTGCCTGGTCAACATTTTTGTTCTGTTCCTATGATACAAATTCCCCAAATGTAAGAGGACCCTGTATCTTAATATAAGCAAGAAAATACTGTCCAAAATCAAGTGCCATTTTTGACAATCTCTGGCTAACCAGGAATTGACTGGGATTTAAACAACTTTAGTGGAAAACAATA
>JAJPUD010001730.1:360853-379262 GCA_023553655.1 Myrmecobius fasciatus | reverse complement strand
AATTTTTTGCTCTCAATGAGTGAGTGAGTGATCTGTGATTTCTATTACAGCCATAGGACATGTAGTTGAGCTCAGATAACTGAGTATAATGGCACAAACTCATAGAATATGTTTTTAATCAGGCACCTGTTTCCTAACCACACAAAATGATGGGAGCCTCTTAACGGCCCCAGATGTTCATGAATTCCAAATAACACTTAAATATTTACAAGTGCTTTTCATCAAATGTTGCTCTAGTCTTTTTCCTATTCATTGGAACCAATAATAACCCTTTGTGCTGGTAAGAATAGTTCATTTCATTAGCATTGCAAGTTTCTTGCAAAAATCTCTGTGATCATAGGGAAGTAATCTCCCTAAGCTGTCTTGCCGGCTTGCCATTTTGTCGTGGGGTAGAGCCACAGCAAAAGGAAGACTATGCTACAGTAAAGGAGGTAAATGTAGAAACAAGAAAGATGACGTGACCTTTCAAAAAGTAATTATGACCTCAAAGTCATTGAGATAGAAGTAGGATTTTCAAATGCAAATATATTAACACTGAGATCATCACTCCAATCCTTTTACATGATGATAGATGGCTCCTATTTGGAATGGTTTTTATAAATTAGATCACTATAATATGGTTTAAAAATATAAGACTCTCACATTTCTATGACTTTTTCTAGTCAACTCAGACTATTAAAAATAAATTTTCTTTGTGTCACTGCTTACCAATGTAACACTTATGGAGCAAAATTTAATGGCAAGTATTTTTTTCTTTTCTTTAAGCTAGACTCCAAATGATATAAATCATCATAAAATGTAATTGATTCATATAATCAGTATGAATATTCTTTATTGAATATTTATTAAGATACTGGTATTCACCTTCTTTTTCAGTTATGTGATCTTTCTGTCATGTCTTGCTCTGCTGTGACAAACAACTGCTTAAGTCACAAGAAGAAAAAAAACTTTCTTAAGAAAAATGGATTCTATTACCTAAAACACAACACACATCCTGAGTGAAAGACAATAGAGCTGAGGTTAATGTTATTGAATTATGACTCTGGAGATTGTAAAAATAACTGATGGCTACCACAGTTTTTACTGATATCATCTTCCCTATCATTTATCACGTATTGAACACCAAGATATAATGCAGTACACAAATATACAGCATTTGTTTTTAAGGACCTGCACTTTTATTGGACAGGTAAAGTGCAGATACACATGAATATGGAAAAAAGAAAGGGAAAGAATGCAAGATAGCCCCAAAGATAAATAATGTGTAAAGTAAAAGTCTTTGCTTTATTTTTTGACACTGGCTGTTTTTTAGAACTAATTAGATATTAGAGTGTCTAGGTTAATATCCTGCCTCAGGTAATTATTTGCTGTGTGATCCGTTGCAAGTCACTTAATTTCTCTCTGTCTTAATTTCCTCATCTGTAAAATGAAGATAATAAAAACATGTACCTCACAGGGTTGTTGTGAGAAAGAGAAAGGGAGAAGGAAAAGAATAAGCATTTACTGAATATTAGGAATTTATTGAACGTTAGGCTTTGAAGTGAGAAAAAAGTTCAACCCCAGCCTATAAGTATACTGGATAAGAGACTAACCATGAGTTACCTAATCTTTCAGCACTCCATGGCAAATAATTAAAATAATTAGTCTTAGACAAGTTGGCCATTCGCATATGTGGAGAAAACTTCCAAGGAATTTCCTAAGAAAATGATGAAATTAGCAAAAGAAGTAGGCACTTATTATGTACAAAGGTACTCTGATAGGTACTAAAAGAGAGATTATGAAGTTATGTAATTAGAAGTATAGTAGTTCCTCCTCTGTGTTTTGAATTAGGATTAATGACAATAAGGATGATTTCTTGACTTGTTCATGAATTGGATTTAAATGAGACATAACTGAACAGTTATCCAGCCTCATCCTCTCTTTGGGTCATAGTTCAGTGGCAGGACAAAAATCAAGATGGCTGGGGAGGGTTCCAGATGCAGTGGATGACCTTGGCATTTTTGATGTGTGTCCAAGCTCTAAGCACTCCACAGCACCTATTTCAGCCATCTTCATAGGTGTTGGAATAAATTGTATTCACATGCTTGTGGTAGATACCCCCCCTGCTAATTCTAAATAATTAAAAGTAATAGCTTATATGGGTTACTGGATAGAATATTGGCATTGAAGTCAGAAAGGCATTGGATTCAAATCTCTTTTCAAAACTTACTAACATTGTGATACTGGACAACTTATTTAGCCTATATATGAAGTTTAGAGAGAAAATAACTTATTGAGACAAATATGCTTTAATAATATATTCTAATTTCCACAGTTCTCTGGGATTATTATTAAATCTCAGGAAGGGTTGCCATTTGCCTTGGCAGAAGAATTTCCTATACTGACAATTACTTAAATTGATGAAATCACAGAATCTTTATATATTCCCATATAATCAGAAAGAGCAGAAGGAAACATTTGGTTTATCATACTATTAGAAACCCTAGGATGTGATACTTAGGGGAGCAAAGTGAAACAGGGGATAAAGTGGTTGGCCTAAAATTGAGAAGACCTTAGTACAAATCTGTCTTCAAATATTTAGTAGCTATGTGTCCCTAGGGAAATCACTTAACCCTTTTTGACTCAGTTTCCTCACCTATAAAATAAGCTGGAAAAGGAAAAGGTAAACTACTTCAGAATCTTTGACAAGAAAACCCCAAATAAAGTCACAAAGATTTGGATACTACCAAAAATAACTAAACAAGGAGATATGTTAGATTGTTCTCCTTAGTCAACTCAAGCATATCCCTGGACATATGAAGTAAATCAAAGTGATTACATTAAATCCAATGACATTTAACTGACGATGATTATTAAATCGAGCAAACCCAAACTTAGAATATGCAAAAAGATTGAACCATGAAAGGTAACATAGAGAAGGAAATCACTTAATTGGTAGTTAGTTGGAATAACTAGAATTGCAAAATCAGATATTTTACTAATGGTTGTCAGGATAGGATACAAACAGAAGCATTCCATACCTTTTATTGGAACTTAAAATTTACCTCATTAAGAAGAGGGTTGCTTATAGAGAAAATGTTAGTAATATTTTGAATTGTAATTTAAGATACTTATCATATAAGTTCATCAAATGCAAGGATTATTATTCCATATTACAAGTTAGCAGGTTTATAGCAATTTTTACTGAGTGTTTTTCCATCATTTGAGAGTAAAATAGGTTATGGTTTAATAGCTGGAAAAACTGAATTCTAGAGAGGGAAAATTATTGGGACAAAAATCATATATTGTGGATATTCCTGAGTTTCTAGTCGTTTAATTATATTGTTCTTACTGAATTGTATATATTACAGAATGTTATGGACTTCAAAGGCCATTTAATCCAACTTTTAAATAAACAAAAATCTTTTAAAAAGCATTGTCAACAAACAGCCATCCAATTTCTGTTGAGTACCTCTAGAAGGGAATTCCAATGGCTCCTGAAGCAGTCCATTCTACTTCTGGAAAGTTCTAATGATTAGGCAAGTTTTCCCCCCTTAAGTCAAGTCTATTTGTAACTTCCATTACTCTTACTTCTCTAGTGATTATCTCTCACAATAGGATCTGAGATACATGGAAAGTAGGCTAATATTTTCCATATCAGCAGACAGGCCCTCTCTATTATGATAGAAACTTTTAATGTCTCTTGAGAAAGTTCAGTACAGATTGCTTTTACTTGGAATAATAAACTGGACTTCTTAAGAAGAGGTAGAAATTTAGGTCTAATTATAGAGAAGTTGCCAAAGGCTATACTTGTATGTGACATACATATTACATATCTCTTCAGTCAGTAAGCCAGAAATATTGTTATTAACATAAATTAATAATAACATCCATATATATCATTTAGATATGAGTATTTTTGAGAGTATCATTATGTTCTTGTATATAACCATGTTGGCAAATATGCTTTCCTATTTATTAATGAAAAATAATGAAGTCATATAGAATGCTAAATAGTCTCTTTTTAACTTGTTACCTTCTGACCCATACAATAACTTTTGGTGAACATAAATCAGTAAACCTCTCTTTGGACACTGTTCCTTAGCAATTTATTCTGGTGGAAAGGCTTTTTATATGCTTATTGACTTTTGACTCCTATCAATTATGATTATGACATTAGGTTAAAAAGTCATTGTCCCATAATTCTATATCTAATGTTTTATTGGAGAGCTGGGTATCCTACTGTCTTTTTGGAAGCAGAAAAAATTCTTTTATAAAGATGTCAGAAATTCTTAGCTTTCTGCGGAAAGGAAATGTGATTAGATTTAAATAAATTATTTGTGATTTTATCAAAATAAGGTATTAATGAAAATAGCATAGAAAACAACTGGTAAATATGGATAAAACTGAAATGGCTAGACCAATAATATATTACATCAGTCATATTATTTATTATAATCCTCTTCCCTACTATTCCTCTGTGCTTAGGAAATCAAAGCAAAGATGTATCACCAAGGCAACCAAAATAGCCCAACACACTTTCTCAATAAAAAATGTAGACTTAAATACTCTGCTCCAAGCTAGCTATACCTTTGGCATTTGTAGGTCTCAATGCAAAGTTGACAATTACTCTCCTGACCTTTATATCAAGTTGGCTAGAAAACTCTGAAATTTTTTTAAAAACACTCCTTTTAATCTTACAGGTTACTTTCGAATGCTCAGTGGCATGAAATCAAGTCACAAGGCACATTAATTAATAGTAAATCATAAATAGCCAACAATTCGAGGGAACCAGAGTTCCCTGTTTTTATCTGGTATGAAACCATGTCTCTTGTTTGCACCACAGAAATGGTACACACTATCAGACAAAACCCTTCTATTCAGTTTATAGGTTTTCAGACCAACAGTTACATTTCATCCTAGTTGATTCCACCCAAAACACAAGAAAAAAATATTTAAGTTTTCTGTGCTTTTGAGAAAGTGGAAATTAGAATATCTTTCCCTTCAATTATTATCCTTGCTGTTGTTACTATCTGAAGGCGGGTGTTGGGAAAACAAGGAAGAGAATAACATGATAAAGACAGAGAAGGTAGGGTATCATAGAATCACAGTTTCAGGTAAATGTCAACTTAAAGATATTAAGCCTGTAACTGGACCTGTATCTGAATCTGATGATTCAGAAAAGTGACTTGCACAAGTCACACCAAGCTAGATTGGAAGCAAAAGTTAGACTGCTAGACCAGTATAATCTTCTTTATCATAGAGACTATTTTTGCCTTTCTTTATGAAATGGAGAGACTGGTTAATGGAGTGCGAGGTAGAAATGAGGAGGGGTGTCCTTAGAACTTAGAGTATTTGTCTCTTCTTGCTGGGTCATATGCAGAATACACAGTATTCTCTGATGTTAAAGACTAAAAGACCAGTATTATGATAAAGAATCTTCTAAATGGCTAAAGAACATTCAAAAGGTTTGAGTGGGTGATCTCTGCTCTTTTTTCAGACTGCTTTCAAGAAGAGCTCTGTTTACTATGAGCTGCTGGATTGAAGGGATGTCTCTCCCACTCAATCACTATGTATGTGAGCATGTGATACCTATTTCTTTTTTGTTTATTCTTTTCATATCTTAGCTGAATGAGTGTCTTGAAAAGAAGGTAAGATTATTATCTTATGAGCTTTGAAAGGTTGACAGAATCATCAGAGGTTTTGTCAGTAGTTCTTGTTGGTAACATAGACTACTTCTGCTGATGGCAACAGTAATTAAGTTACTGAGAACCCATCCCTGAGGAGCTATCAGCTTGACCTAACCCAACAGTGGTTTACCCTGGAAGCGAAGACCCTTGAGTTATATAAGAAAGCAGATCAATTAATCAAGAGAGGGACTACAAAATCAGCCACACCATACCCAGAAGTCAAATCACTAGATAGGAACTACATGAAGGGAGAAAAAGACTCCTACTTTCAAAGAGTAGTCCAACCTATCGCATATGTGTTTCTTACAGGAGTTCTTTCGTATCTTTAACCCTCAAGATTGAATGCAACACTCTTTTGAATTCTAGTACCACATATCCAGTTATTTACTGGACAATTCAAACTGGATTTCCCACAGATATCTTAAGATTTCAACTGGTTCAAAAATTATCTTTAGATTGTTCTTTCCCCACAAAAATTTCCCCTCTTCCTATCTTCCCTATTACTGGGGAAAGCACAGCCATCCTACCAGTCTCCCAGGCTCATAATTTAGGAGCAACTATTGATTTTTCACTCTCTATCTTTATAGCTAAACTTCCACAAAATCTTCTCTTCTCTATCTCTATAATATGTCTTGTATATGTTCCCTCCCCTCCTCTGGTTTTGCCACTGCCCTGGTGAAGGACCTCATTATCTCATACCTAAATTACTGCAATAGCCTTCCAGTTCTTCTTACTGCTTTAAGTATCTTCCTACTCCACTCCATCTTCCACTCATTATTAAAGTCATCTTTCTAAAAGAACAGGTCTGACTATGGCACCTTTCTACACAATAAACTTCAGGATGAAATATACAATCCCAATTTGTTTTTTTCAAGCCCTTTATGACCTAATTTCTTTCTGTCTTCCCAGTCTCATTATACCTTAGTTCTCTTAACATATTTTATTTTCTATGACACCAGTCATCTTGATGTTAAAAGAACAAAATATTCTATTTCTTGATTCCTTGCATTTTCATTGACAATCCCTATCCCTGGAACTCTATTGCATATACCTTCTGGGCTTCTTGACTTATTTCAAGTCCTTTAAAAAAATCTCTCTTTGTATCCCTGGTGCTTGGCACAGTGTCTGAAACAAGTAAATGATTAACAATGTTTATTGACTGATTTGATTCTCACCATCCAACATGTATGTATGGAGAAAAGCAAAGACATGTTTTGTAGTTAACACATTCATCTAATAAGTAAACCATTTCTTTTGAAAATGTTTACTATAGAATTAAAATGGGCAATTGGAATTTATATTTACCGAACAGAATATCAAATTACAGACTTGATTCTGGGAAATAAAATACTCAAAATTCTGTGGTACAACTGGTGAAAACCACAGAACACAAGTTTGCCTTTATATACGCTTTGAGAACCATTAGTTTAAATTAAAGGACATAAGCTGAATTCATTTTGGAGGGTCCAGAACTAAATCTGGAATTAATGTGGCAAACCTTTGGGGAGGGGAGCACCAGTGGGTGAACCAGCTGAGGGAGGACATGGGTCAAATGTCCAGTAATGATCAGCATTGAGATTGGGTCATAATTGGCTGGTGCATTTCTAACTTGACTGAGATAAAGAGACCCCCATTTAAAAAAAAAAACGAGTGAGGGTATGGTCTCTCAATTAGAGTTCAGAGAATTTGGGTTTGAACCTTCTCTCTTCTGCTTCCTGCCTTGCTCACTTTACCTCTCTGGACCTCAATTATCTTCATCTATAAAATGAAGGGGTTATATTAGGTTCATATTAAAGTTCCATCTCATTTTAAATTTATGGTTTATAAGTAATCAAGGTACAGCAGAAAGATGATTGTATTTGTACTCACAAGAACCTGGTTCTAATCCTAGCTCTGTGTGTCTAAGAAAATCATATATCCTCTTTGGTGTTCCGTTTTTTAATCTATAAAAATGAAAGGGGTTCACAAGGTGATCTCTAAAGCCTCTCCCTACTTCAAATCTATGATCCTACATATTCAAACGTGATTTCATTCTGGCATAAGAAAGTAAAGGCAAGACACAATAATTACAACTTAAATTAGTATTGAATAAGTGTAAAAGTAGATGACTCAGTGTGTAGAACACTGGACCTGAAGTCCAGAAGACCTAAGTTCAAATCCAGAGTCAAACACTAACTCTGTGACCTTTGTCAAGTCACTGCCTTGGAAGTAGATTGCTCAATGGTTAGTACACTGGGCCCAGAGTAAGAAAGATCTGAATTCAAATATGACCTCAGACTTCTGCTAGTTGTGTGACCCTGGACAAGTTGCTTAAACTATGTCGTAAGCCACTGGAGTAGGAAAGGGCAAACCACTCCAGTTGCTCTGACAAGAAAACCTCATGCTATAGTTTATGAAAAAACAAAGAGTCAGACATGATTCAACAAGTACACAGGAGAGATTTAAACATTACTATGAGCCATTTAAATCAGGAAATATCTGTAATGACTGAAAAGATCTCTTTCTTCTCTCAGAAACCTCCACTTTGGAAGAATTTCCACCAGCTGGTGTCCATTAAGCCACCAAAAGATGGCCCTGTCAAGAATTTAGCACCAAGGCCAGAGGATCTCAATGGGAAGGGGAGAGATGAAATTCAGGAAAGTATGGCTATCAATGCACACATACTCTGTTTTGAAAAGAAGAAAAATGAGAAATGCAAAACAGAACCCAAGGATCTCGTAAAGTCTATACTAACAGGACTGAGAACATAAAACCAAATCCCCAGGCAGGCTCACAATGTGACATGATTTCAACCCAGTGACAATTCTTCATCCAGTGTCTTTCTGCATTACTTACACCCAATTGCAAAAGAGAAAAACAATCTCTCTCCCACTGGATCATGCTTTCTGGTGATCTTGGGCTTGTTTGTGATGTAGCAATATGATTGAACCAAGCAGGGAGCTTCTTTCAAAGTTAAAAGCAGATTTGGGCTTGGATGAGCCTCATGAAGAAGGATGGGCACAGCCATGGATTTAGCTGTAGATGTGGGAATAGAATCACACTCTTGTCTACTGCTTTTATGCTCCCACCAACCCTCATACTCCACCATCCCCAATGGCCTCTTTCTCTGTTTCAATTTATTGCATCTACTCATCTCTGAGAGAACCTAGTAGCAAGCAACTTGCATAGCTTTATATTATGAAATATTCTTCGATGGACTTAGGATCAAACAGGAAGAAATGTGTGTTCTCCTTGTAATAAATCTATCCCTCCCCTCCTCCAATCTATTTTAAAGTGAAAATTGATCCAGTGGCAGCACAGTTTAGTGGACAGAGACTAACATGCAAAGACAGGAAATCTGAATTCTGCTTTCAACCCCACCAGTGGCTTACTTAACCTTCTTTACTGCTGTCCTATGTACAATATAAGAATATTAATACCTGGCATCCATAGCACTTCTATGCTTAGTATTGTGAAACCCATTCTGCAGAAGCTCTTGAAAAATGGGATAATATAAATCCTATATGACAGAGATGATTAGTATTAGTTGTTGGGCACAATCTGTTCTTTTGTTAAAACAACCTGGGTGTACATTCATTCACAAGGCCACCTGCACACGCATGAGTCATTTGATGAGTTACAAATGCTTTTGCTGTGAATGATTATATCAAGCTTCAAAGAGGAGAAAGGAGAAAGGATTAGTGTAGTAATTTCAGAACTGTCCCAATTTAGTGCTAGAACAACTTCCACCTGAAGCAGTAGACCTTCTACAATATCACAAGTAAGTGGTCATTCAGTTTAAGCTTAAAAAGTTCCATTTATAGAAAAATTATTAACTCGCAAGGCAATTTCATTTGAATAACTCAATGTCTTGAACATAGTATACATTTAATTCATGATTTTTTGGATAACACTAAGTTTATGGTGGAATGAAAACAAAATTTTAGAGTAAAGAATACTTGCTCAGTACAGCTGATTGTTGTGTGGAGACTTAGAGATTGAATGAGCATTAAGTGTGTTTACCTCATCTCAGCTCAAGCATACTTACTGAAGTTTCCATTACAGATTTAACATGCTAAAAGTCAAATCTCAATAAGCTACCAGTAGATACTCTTTCAATCTTTGCTTTCTATTCTGTGAAACAAGAAATTAGATAAATTCATTCTACTATCCTTCACACACCCTCCATTCTAGCCATACCATGCATGAATCTCTTTTCAGTTGTCTCTTTTCTTGGTGCTCTCACCAATATCCATCCTTCATATCTAGAAAGCCTAACACATCATCTTTGCTTGTTGAAATACTTCTTTTCTTTCCAAGTCCAGTGTTGGTGTTATCTTCTTCATGAAGCTTTTGCTCATAATCATTCAAAAGCTACTTTCTCAAATTTCTTAAAAATAATTCATCTGGACCTTCTCTGTATCTTTATAAGCCTTACTTTATATCATATTTATTTATGGAGGTATCATATCATTTGCATTAGATAGTTAACTTCTTGAGGTCAACAACTTTGTTGTTTTCCACTCTTAAAACTCTAGTATCTAAATATAGTGCCTTAAAAATAATAAAATATTTCAATGGATATGTGTTTTCATGAAAGACAGTGTGGTACAGGGGAAAAAGACAATGGATGTGGTATCAAGGGATTTGAATTTAAATCCCAACTATCACTTACTACCTATATGATTTCCATTTCTCTTTGGGAAATTGTCAGTTTTAATTCTTTCAGCACTAATAGTGTTCCATGGTTTGCAATCTTACCATATTGGAACAAAAATGGCATTAAAAATGGCAAAATGAAAATATAAAATAGCCTTTATATTATTATTTGAAACAAAGAAAGAAGTTTGGGGTCATTAGTATAACTGTAATTTCCCAAAGACAATTAAACTTCCTCTTCTGTTCAATTCTGGGTCTAAACAGTTGTCCATTTTTGGTGCCTATCCAATATATATGCATAGCTAGATAGTGCAGTGGATAGAGTACTAAGCTTAGAGTTAGGAATACTCATCTCCCTGAGTTCAAATCTGGCTTCATATACTTCATTGCTGTGAGAATAGAGAGAAGTCATTTAACCCTGTTTTCCTCAGTTTCCTCATGTGTCACAATGGAAGGAAATGGCAGTCCCCTTCTTTTTGTCAATAAAAGTCCAAATGGGGTCATGAAAACTTGTACATAACTGAAAATAACAAAACAGCAATAATAAGAATGCAAAATACATAAAAATACAAAGAAATATGAAATCAGTGGCTGACTCCATTCACCTGCATGCTATATTTTGGACAATAGCCATTTCTCATCACATTTAGGTATTTTTTTTTCTCCGTGTGGATAATTATGCCAAATTCTTTAAAGTTATTATGCATGGTAGGTGACCGATAAATGTGTGTTGAACTGAATGATTAACACACTCAGAGGATTAAATATGAGTGCTTTCTGACATTGGTGCTTAGAGTAAGGAGCTTTGAGTCAAAAACAAAATATATATCTCAAAACAAATCCATAATCGTAATCATCATCACAACTTTTAATAAGTTTTCTTTCTTTTCTTTCTTTGACAACCTTTCTTTCTAAATGCAAATACGAGACTCTAAAATTACCCATAGTAATCCTTCTACTCTTGGATATCTTGTTTGGATGCTAATTGTGATGGGAGAAATAGATTAAAAAAGTGTTTATATCTAACTCAGGATGATTCCCAAAGCTAGGGTTATTTAATTCTCTTTATTGTATTTTATACCCACTGAGTTTGAAGGTAAACCAATGTATATAACTTCATTAAGGAAAATGAGGATACAAAAGGAGCTAGTTTGAATTCAAGGTAATTTAGGGCAACATTCATAATAGTTCTGAAGTTTCCTAGTCATTACCTTCTTGCTCAGATTTCAGATAATGACATACTTCCCGTTCTTCCATGTTTCCATGACTTCCTATGAAGGATTGAATCAGAGCCTCCTGATAAGGTCCTCCTTGGGGTCCATGGCACAAGCAGTGTGACAGTAGATTACAATGTCAGGTTTCATGTTGCGTAGGATAAAATTGTACTGAGTCTGGCAGAAAGTCTTGCTGAATGATAGATTGATCTTCAATTATCTTTTAACTTGTGAGGGATTATCCTGTCAGCTGATAGATACCCAAGTCAGCCACTTAAAGCTTTATAGTTCTTGATAAGTAAGGCTGGAAGAAGGATAAAACTTCTGGACTCCCAGGTGCTCCCTGTTAAGTGTCTATACATATATCTGAGGGCTAAAGAACTATTCAATCAGCTTAGAGGGTAACAGAAATTAACCTAAGGTCACTGGATTTTTTCCCTTAAGGCCTGAAAAGATGGCACACTGCCTTCTCTCCAGGGACTATATCACCTCCACATCACCGTTTTCTGCTCTAAGGAAAAACAAGTTTGTCTTGAAAGAAGTTCAGAGAAAGACATAAAGGAAAACTGCTTTCTCCCTTTCTTCCCAACTCCCACTTCTAGTCTGCTGAAAGATTCATTTCTAACACTGTTTTTGCTCTAAAAAGAAATTGACCTACAAAGGCCAGGTGACGAGGTGCCTCAGGACTCTGCATTGAGAGAACTGTCTCTCAGAATGACTAAAAGAGTCTTCACTGTTGCAAAAGTGCCTAATGGCCAAAATGGAACTTGCTGTTGGAGTAAGCATTCACTTTCTTAAATTATAACATTATAAGCTGATTTTATTTGTGGATAAAAACCTAGAAAATGCTTGCTTGAAGGCATAAATTGACATTCTGGCTGAGGAGCAGATATAGTGGAAACTAGATCCACTTACATACTGTGAATTACAGATAGAGACATTTCGTTAGAGCTTCATTTCTTAAGTCTAGGATTTATTCTTCCTTGTACTCCCAATCTCTCCCCCAGCAATATAAATATCCTTTGTCACCTCATTTAAACTCAGTAACTTTATCTCTGAACCTTTTAGCTATTAGCTGGTGAAGGCCAAAGGTACATCCTGCATTAATGATCACATGAGGGAAATGCCAGCACTTATCACTTCATAGACTGCTCTTGAGGTATTTAAAGGTTCCCATTTTGTTTTTCTTGTGTCTCATGAAAAACCATCTTCTTATCTATTCTCTCCCTTTGTTTTGTTTCATGTGCTCCCTCATGTGAGGGAATACTCTTTATGTATTTCAATCTTGCCTTTGTTCACTATAAGAAAGCACTGAAGTCTGGGAAATCCATATACTAATGATTTTTAGAAAAATTTAATCCCTGGAAAGCCTCTACAAATCTGGTAACAGAAATACCACAGGGGAGCATACACAAAATAATTCATTGCTATCATCTGGAAGCTGGAATCTCAGCATTAAAAGAAAAAAAAAGTTTTTAACAACCTCTGAAATTATTTGGTGTGACAGGGAGATTATAATGAATAGGACCAATATCTCACCCTCACTCTTTAATAGTGACAGTACATTTACTTATCTTCAAGGATTTACAAGTTCACTTTAGGGGACCTAAACTCAAGGGTGGAAGGAGGGGGGGAATATTTCTAGCTCTGGCACATGGCTCTATTTGCCTGCCAAAGGAGTCTAGCCTTTGTGGGTTGCCCCCACCTTCCAAACAAAAATTATAAATAACCTATGTGAAATCATACTCAGTATGATTTCAGATTTGATGAACACCTAGTCATTCCTTACTTGGGATTTTGAGCTCTGTTCTTCAAAGAGTATAGCAACAAGCTCTGAATGTGTATTTGAAGAACTTGGGTACAATACTCAGCTGTTCACATTAAAAAATGAACAAACAAAACCAGCAGCAGCAACAACAACAGCAAAAACTATAGCCTTGTCCTTTAGGAAAAAAAAAATTGTGTATTCAGCATTTTCATGGTTTGAAGAACCATTTGCAAAGTTGGCACTTAAAAAATACATATATAGGGGGGCGGAGCCAAGATGGCGAACTACGGACAGCTTTCTCTGTGAACTCCTGGGACGTTCCCTCAAACCCAGACAAAGTGAGCCTTCCAACTGGTTTTTGAGTGAGGGCCCCGCCAAGCATTTGGACTACAACGCACTTCTATCAAAGATCTACCTTGAAAGAACTCCGGAGAAGGTTAGGGGAAATCGGCCGCTGGTCGCGATGAGACTCCAGCTGGGGCGGAAGTCAGGGCTGCGATAGAGGGACGGATTTGGGGCACCCAGGAAGCCCCTGGGAGACGCCTGGGCCACTTTGCTCTGCTTGCGGGCAGGTGCTTTGGCAGATCTGCCTTTGGAAAAGGGTGGATCGACAGCAGCTGAAAACGTGGTCCTAGTGCGAATCTAGCCCGACCAGCCTCAGAAAGGAAGTCAACTTGGCAAACTGCCCCAGGGTAAATACAAATTGTTGCAGTTTTCTCTGGTTTTGACCAATATCCCAACTTTAAATCATGAGCAAGAAGCAGAAGAGAGCTCTCACCATAGAAAGCTTTTACGGAGAAAAAATAGAACAGTCCCCAGATCCTGACATTATGAAAACAATCCCAGATGAAGCCACAAAGGCAGACTTAAGTTGGTCTCCCTTTCAGAAGGCTTACCTGGATGATTGCATTAAGAATCTCAAAAGAGAGCTAGAAGAAGAATGGGGAAATAAATTGAGATCAGGGCAACAGAAATATCAAAAACTGGAAAATAGGACTGGTGAATTGGAAAAAGAAAACAGTTCACTGAAAAACAAAATTGGTAAATTGGAAAAAATCACCAATTCACTGGAAAATAAAAATGGTGAACTGAAAAACAAAATTGGTGAATTGGAAAAAGACAACAATTCACTGAAAAACACAATTGGTGAATTGGAAAAAGACAACAATTCACTGAAAAATAAAACTGGCAAAATGGAAAAAGAATGCATTGAATCAAGAAATTCAATTGGCCAGCTACAAAAGGAGCTAAAAAAGATAACTGAAGGAAATAATACTTTAAAAATTAAAATTGAACAAATAGAAGTAAATGACTCAATAAGACTTCAAGAATCAGTTAAACAAAAACAAAAAAATGAAAAAATAGAAGAAAATATGAAATATCTCCTAGGAAAAACAACTGACTTGGAAAACAGATCCAGGAGAGACAATTTAAGGATTATCGGACTCCCTGAAAGCCACGATGAAAAAAAGAACCTGGATGCTATCTTCCAGGAAATCATGAAAGAGAATTGCCCTGATGTTTTAGAATCAGAAGGCAAAATTGGCATTGAAAGAATTCACCGATCACCTCCAGAAAGAGACCCCAAAATTAAAACCCCAAGGAATATCGTGGCCAAATTTCAGGACTATCGCACCAAGGAAAAGATATTGCAAGCAGCTAGAAAGAAACAGTTCAAATACCGAGGAACTGTCATTAGAATTACACAGGATCTGTCAGCTTCCACAATGAAGGATCGAAGGGCCTGGAACCAGATATTCCGAAAGGCAAAAGAACTTGGACTACAGCCAAGAATAAGTTATCCAGCTAGAATGAGCATCATCTTCCAGGGAAGAAGATGGTCATTCAATGATACAGGAGAATTTCACGTATTTCTAATGAAAAGACCTGATCTGAACAAAAAATTTGACCTCCAAATAGAGAACTCAAGAGAAGCATAAAAAGGTAAAAAGGAAAACTCTTGAGAACTATATTCCTACTATAGGTATCCTTTAAAGAATGGCAGTATAATTTGATTTTTCTTTGATAATAATGGAAAAGAAATTAGAGGTGGAAGGGATACCATACTGAAAAAGAAAAAGGGGGGAGGGGAGAAAGGAGGCAAAATAAAGTAAAAATAAAGGAGGTAAAATAAGGCAAAATCTCATAAAGAGACATAGAAGATCTAATATAATTGAGGGAAAGAAGGGAGGACGATGAGTATTGTGTAAACCTTACTCTCATTAGATTGGACTCTAAGACAGTATATCAGACACATTTGGCTTCAAAGAAAGCACTGACCCTCCTTGTGGGAAGGTAGGAGGGAGGGGATAAAAGGAAAGGGATAAACTAATAGAAGGATTAGGGGAAAGGTATAAAGGGGAGGGAGGGACTCTAAAGGGAAGAGGATTATTGGTGGGAGGTGGTCATCAAGAGCAAAGTACTGGGGAGGGGGGAAGGGAGAGAGGGGAAAGGGAAGAGAAAATCATAACTCTGGGTAAATAAGATGGCAGGGAATACAGATATAGTTATTTTAACTGTGAATGTGAATGGGATGAACTCTCCCATAAAACGGAAGTGGGTAGCAGACTGGATTAAAAGCCAGAATCCTACAATATGTTGTTTACAAGAAACACATCTAAAACAAAGAGATACATACAGAGTGAAGGTAAAGGGCTGGAACACAATCGTCTATGCTTCAGGTTAACAAAGAAAGGCAGGGGTAGCAATCCTTATCTCGGATCAAGTAAAAACAAAAATAGATCTAATTAAAAGAGATAAGGAAGGAAACTACATTTTACTAAAGGGTTCCATAGACAATGAAGCAGTATCAATACTTAACATATATGCACCAAGTGGTATAGCATCCAAATTCCTAGAGGAGAAGTTAAAAGAGATGCAAGGAGAAATAGAAAGTAATACTATACTAGTGGGAGATCTCAACCTTGCTCTCTCAGAATTAGATAAATCAAATTCCAAAATAAATAAGAAAGAAGTTAGGGAGGTTAACAAAAGGCTAGAAAAGTTAGGTATGATAGATCTCTGGAGGAAATTGAATGGTGATAGAAGGGAGTATACTTTTTTCTCAGGGGTTCATGGAATTATACAAAAATTGATCATGTGTTAGGGCATAAAAACCTCAAAATCAAATGCAGAAAAGCAGAAATAGTAAATGCATCCTTCTCAGATCATGATGCAATAAAACTCACATGTAATATAAGGCCAGGAGAAAATAGACCACAAGTTATTTGGAAATTAAATAATCTAATCCTGAAGAACGAATGGGTGAAAGAACAAATTATAGACACAATCGAAAATTTCATCCAGGAGAATGACAACAATGAGACAACATACCAAAATTTGTGGGACACGGCTAAAGCGGTTATAAGGGGTAATTTTATATCTCTATATGCTTACTTGAGTAAAACAGAGAAGGAGAAGATTAATGAACTGGGCTTACAATTAAAAAAGCTAGAAAAAGACCAAATTAAAAACCCTCAATTAAATACCAAATTGGAAATTCTGAAAATTAAAGGGGAGATCAATAAAATTGAAAATAAGAAAACTATTGAATTAATAAATAAAACTAAGAGTTGGTTTTATGAAAAAACCAACAAAATAGATAAGCCTTTAGTTAATTTGATTAGAAAAAGGAAAGAGGAAAATCAAATTATTAGTCTCAAAAATGATAAGGGAGAACTTTCCTCCAATGAAAAGGAAATTAGAGTAATAATTAGGAGTTTCTTTGCCCAACTTTATGCCAATAAATTTGATAATGTAAATGAAATGGAGGAATATCTACAAAAATATAGATTGCCCAGATTAACAGAAGAGGAAATAAATTATTTAAATAGCCCTATTTCAGAAAAAGAAATAGAACAAGCTATTAATCAACTCCCTAAGAAAAAATCTCCAGGACCAGATGGATTTACATGTGAATTTTACCAAACATTCAAAGAACAATTAATCCCAATACTATATAAACTATTCGAAAAAATAGGGAAAGAAGGTGTACTACCAAATTCCTTCTATGACACAGATATTGAGCTGATAGCTAAACCAGGTAGGGAGAAAACTGAGAAAGAAAACTATAGACCCATTTCCCTAATGAATATTGATGCAAAAATTTTAAATAAGATTTTAGCAACAAGATTACAGAAAGTCATCCCCAGGATAATACATCATGATCAAGTAGGATTTATTCCAGGAATGCAGGGCTGGTTCAATATTAGGAAAACTATTAGCATAATCAATTATATTAATAACCAAATTAATAAAAACCATATGATTATCTCCATAGATGCAGAAAAAGCCTTTGATAAAATCCAACCCCCATTCCTATTAAAAACACTGGAGAGTATAGGAATAAATGGGCTTTTCCTTAAAATGATTAGTAGTATCTACTTAAAACCTTCAGCAAGCATCATATGTAATGGAGTCAAACTAGAACCATTCCCAATAAGATCAGGAGTGAAACAAGGCTGCCCACTGTCACCATTACTATTTAATATTGTATTAGAAATGTTAGCTTTAGCAATAAGAGAAGAAAAAGAGATAAAAGGAATCAAAGTAGGTAGTGAAGAAACCAAATTATCACTCTTTGCAGATGACATGATGGTATACTTAGAGAACCCTAGAGACTCAACTAAAAAACTACTAGAAACAATTCACAACTTTAGCAAAGTGGCAGGATACAAAATAAATCCACATAAATCATCAGCATTTTTATATATTACCAATAAAGTTCAGCAGCAAGAGATACAAAAAGAAATTCCATTCCAAATAACAGCTGATAGGATAAAATATTTGGGAATCTATCTGCCAAGGAAAAGTCAGAAACTATATGAACTAAACTACAAAACACTTTCCACACAAATAAAATCAGACCTAATCAATTGGAAAAATATTAAGTGCTCATGGGTAGGCAGAGTGAACATAATAAAAATGACAATACTACCCAAACTAATCTACTTATTTAGTGCCATACCAATCAAACTCCCAAGAAATTATCTTACAGATCTAGAAAAAATAGTAGCAAAGTTCATTTGGAAAAACAAAAGGTCAAGGATTTCATGGGGATTAATGAAAAAAAAAGCTGACGATGGTGGACTTGCTGTACCAGATCTAAAACTATATTATAA